>VWZT01014170.1:561102-582183 GCA_013397055.1 Pachycephala philippinensis | reverse complement strand
TTTTTTTTTTTTTTTTTTTTTAATATTCCCGTTTTCTGCCGCAGCTCCTCCTCTCCCCCCCAGTTAAAGCAGCGGGCGCTGCCCACCGGGATGGGGGCTCAGCTCCTCCCAGCTGTGCCCCCTTGCTCGCTGTCAGTGCCCGGGACCAGGGGCTGGGCTCCAAACCGTGTTCCCACGCCGGGGCCAGCTCTGCAGTGTCTGCCCTGGCCAACCTGCAGCTACACGCGAGCTGCTCCGGCTGGAGTGCCTCAGGTTTCCACTTTCCTGCAGCTCTGGCCGCTAAATCGGGTTTATTTGCTTTAACAAATGAGAAATTATGGGGCTGGTGCAGCCCCACAGCCTCAGCACGGCTCCCACAGAGCACCCGGTGGGTTGGGGGCTGCGGGCGTGACCCCAGGCCCTGAGCACCCCACTCCCCTGGCACAGAACTGAAGCCCAGCTCGAGAGGGGACCCCAGCACTTGGCTGCTGACCCGGGTGGTGGCCTGGAGAGAGTGTGACAGGGCTGCTCTGCAGCTCCAAGGGTCACCTGTGGCGAGGTGTTCCCGGCCTCGGAGCGGCTGTGGGCAGGGGGACCCGGCCTGCAGAGCTGCTCCCAGCCCCTTCCCTCCTGCCACAGCGCACCAGGAGCCAGGCAGGATGTCCCAGTGCCCCGGGTGATGCTGTCCCGTACCCGGAGGTCTGGCACGGGGACAGGGAAGGGCAGGTAGCGCTCCGATGGTATCTGGCTCCAGCTGGGGAAGGCAGTGTGTCCCCCGGGGGCCTCCGCATAGCAGACTTGGGTTCCCAGATAAAAATAGAAGCTGAAACATGAGCCCAACTTCCCCGGTTCTGCCTCTGCCCGCACACCCTCGCCCCGCTGAGCTGCAGTGCCGGCCGGGGGAGCCAGCCCGGGGCAGCCCCAGCCTCCCCAGGGAGGGCAGAGGAGGGGGCAGCGGGATGCTCGGGGACCAGATGGCCGTGGAGGAGCAGAGCCGGGCAGCCACCTGGCCCAGGGTGGCCCTGGCCACTTGTACCGGGCTGCAAACTGCTCTGGGGAAAGCAGAGAGCTGAGGGCACAGCTCCCAGCCAGGCACAGCTCCGAGGGCTCCGCACAGGGCAGGGGGACAAGCCCTGACACACATTGCACAGCTGGTCCCAGGACCCCGACCAGAGGGAGGACAGCTGCCAGGGACAGCCAGAAGGAGCAGGAATGAGGGTGGCTGTTGCTTAATGCACAATAAAGATGATTTCCTAAAGCTTGTCCAGCCCCGGGAGCAGGGGACAGAGCCCCAGTGTGGCTGCGTGTCCGGGGCAAGGTGCAGCAGGGGAGAGGCTTCGTGTGCTGCCCTGGGGATTCCTGGGGCCCGGCTCAGGCAGGAGCCCAGCTCAGAGCCCAGCTCAGAGCAGGGCCAGCAAGCCCTCGGGGCAGGAAGAGCAGCCAGTGCCTGACTGTCAGTGACCTGAGCACAGGGATCCGAGAGAGAGAGAGAAAAGCTTCATCCCTTTGCAGCTTCCAGGGCTCTGACTCTCAAGGGTAGAAAATGAATGTATCTCTGTGACCTTTTCCATTTCTGGTGCCAAAACATGATGTTCCTGAAGGCCTGGGGTTGCTTGGTAGCCAGATTTCCACCTGCATTTTGGTTTTGGGATGAAAGCCTTTGGGATATGAGCTGGCAGGATGTGGATCCTCGCTCTGTTGATGTTGCTGGGTGATTCCAGAGCTTGACTTGGGGTTTTTTTTCCAGCCCTGAGGTTCATCAGCCTCTGGCATCCTCTGACCAAGAGCTCTCACCTCCAGCTGGATAAAACTCGGTAGCTTGATAAAGAGGAACAGCAGTGAGCTGGATTGCAGGGAGCTGGGAGAATTAACCCTTCTCCTGCTGTGGCACAGGCTCTGGAGCAGACCGGAGCAGGAGGTGGGTGTCCTGGAGCTGCAGGGCACAGCTTTGCACCCCCGGGAGGGGCTCAGCCTCGCCCCAGGGTTGGATATAAAGCACATTTTCAAGGCAGGAAGGTGCTGGCACAGGGCTGGAGCAGCAGAGGCCCTGCAGTCAGGAGGGTGGGAAGGGACAGCTCACACCCTGGCCCCGGCAGCTCCTGACACGGAGCTCACCCTAAAGCCAAGTCGTCAGGGATGCTGCGTAACCTCGTCATTACCGGCGTGCTTTGTTATTAAACTCGCTGTGAGCCTGTCCTGGAGCAGCAGCCGTGTGCTGGGTGCTGTATAAACAGGGCTGGCGGCTACGGTGAAGGTTGGGTCAAGGGTGCTGTGGCAGCTTCAGCTTTTTGGGGCGCTCAGCCCAGCTGGGAGGGAGGATGAGCAAGTGAGGCTTGAGGTGGCTGAGAGGCAGCTGGAGGGACCCGAGGGGGGATGTGTGCGGTGGGAGGAGGGTTGAGCATAATTTTTTTTCCTCTGGGAAATTCCGCTTTGCATGTGGGTTTAGGTGTCGTGTCGGGTGAGATTCTCATCACTGCAAAGGCCTGGAGGTGCTGAAAAGGGCTTTCGTTGTCGCGGGCTACCCCCGGCAGTGGGATGGGGTTTGTGGTTGGGGACGGCAGCGGCTGCTCGAGGGAGCGGAGCAGAGGAGAGGAGAGCAGCGATCACACGGGCTGCTCCCATCCCTGCTGCACGCCGAGCCCGCTCCCGCAGCGCCCACGCCTCACCCAGGGATGTGCCCGTGCTTCCTCTGCTCCCTTCCCATCCCTGCCCTTCACCCCAGCCCACGAGTCACAGCTTTGCTCAGAGCAGCTGAACTGGGAGGGGAAAATGGAGAAGTGGGTGCCCTGACAAGAAGCTGGGGGGAGCTGGGGTGACCTGAAAGGGAGCCAGCAGCAGCTGGGGTGCACCGACAAGGAGGTGGTGGGAGCTGGGGTGCCCCAAGGAGGAGCCAGCAGGCGCTGGGGTGCCCATGGAGCTCTGTCACCCTGACTCCCACCATCTCCCCAGACAGAGGAGCTCCGCTAATCTGCCCGTTTCAGCCGTGGCTGATGCTCCCAGACAAGCAAGGCCCTTGTAGCTGTCAGGTGAGCCTTTCCCAGAGCTTATGCAAATGATACTAATTAAAGGCATTCTTATCTGTTCGATTTCCCACACCTTTTGCCTCGAGGGGGATAGAAAACTTCATGTTTTAACTCCGTATTTCGTGGCAGTCGGAAGGACTGCCTAGGGAAAGTGTTGGGAAATGCAGCAGGTCACTCCTGATGAGAAGAATTGGCTTATGCAAGTGTTGAAACACTTTATTATGCATGAGAAACCTTCCAGAAACGGATGACTAATAGCAAAGCGGGAGCAGAGAAAGCAGTGGGAACGCAGTACCAGGCTGGCATGGGATCCATGTCATCTTACCAGCTTAGCAGGGTTGGGCTAGGTCAGCACTTGCCTAAGAGACCTCTCAGAGTACCTGGCTGGCAGTGAGGGAAGTGATGTTAATGATTCAATAAACAGAGCCCTTCCCTCCTTGTGAACCAAAGGGCCCCTGGTGCCAGGATCCCACTGGCAGCCCTGTGCTCCCACTGGCAGCCCTGTGCTCCCACTGGCAGCCCTGTGCTCCCACTGGCAGCGTGTCACGGAGCTCAGATGGCCATAAACCCCGCTGCTGGCTGTGCAGGCAGGCTGGGGGGAGGATGGCCAGACTGCATTTCCATGTGGGAGCACCACAGCCCCACTCCAGCCCTGGCTGCCCTGGTGCTGTGGCCACTCAGGGCTGTTGTGGGCACCGAGAGCCTTTGGTCCCTGCAAGGACCAGGCTGACCACCGGGCATCTCTCTGCTGCTGGGGGCTTTGCTGGTACCCAGGGACAGGCACGGGACCATTGCAACAGAGCAGGAGCAGCAGTGTGCACCTTCACTATTCCCAGGGATCAGGAGATCCGTGAGGAAAGCTCTTGGCATGCAGGGGAAGGGAAACAGCCCAGCCAGCTGCTCTCTGACAATCCCCTTGGAGAGATGGCTGTCCCCAGCACTGCACCCAGGGGTGGCCTTTGCACCCACAGGGTGTGGGGATCTCCAGTAGGCTGAATTGCTGAGTTTCTGCTCTTGGTGCAAGGACCTCGAAGGTGCTGCAGGGCAGAGCATCGCTGGAGGAGGACGAGAGAGTCTGAAGGTCAAAGCTGTGAGTGCAACTGAAGTCACTTGGGAAAAACGTGAGAAAATGGACACGTGGGCAGATGAGCATGGTCAGCTCCTGACCTCTGCTTCACATGTGCTGGGTTGTTACCTGGCTTTTCTTCACTGCCCTTCCCACCATCTCCCACCTTTCTGGGCACTCTCTGCTTTGGGCTGTAGGCAGGAGGTGTGGAGGCAGATCCATAACTCCTGGGCTTGGAGGCAATGGAGGGCAGCCTGTGCTGAGCCCGGGCTTCCTGCAATCCGGGGAGGTTTCAGGTCTTGGTAAGTCCCTGAAAGAAACTCCTGGATGCTCAAGGGCTGTGCTTTCACAACGAAATTGAGAGTTGCAGCCTCCATCCGGAGGAGTGGCCCTTTCACCAGGTGATATCCATCTTGGAGAGAGGGAGAAAGAGGAGAGGGTAGGCGGTGAGTAGGAAAGGAGATATCGCTGCAGGTGGCTGTTGAGCAGTCCTGTGATACAGCGAGCAGAAGACACCCAAGGAATTGTCCTGACATGAGCTGCCCTGAATTGCCCCAAAGAGTTCACAGCAGGCACTGTTGTCCTTCACAGCAGCTCTGATACACTGAGGGTTTCCCAAGCCAGGAGCTCTCCAGGCAGAGAGCTGTGTCTCACTGGTGAAAGCCCTGCCAGGGACATCCCTGGGTGACGTTGGCCCGTGACGTTTGTCAGCAGAGCAGGTGGAGGGAGCCCTAAGGCCCAGAGGCTGTGTCAGGGGTGGCTCCTCTGGGCAGAGGTCGGCATCACCGAGGTGACTCAAGGCACTTTGGAGACGCAGCTTTCAGAGATACCAAAGGCAGGAGCAAAACCACCTCCAGTGCTGTCTGAACTGCTCATCTCCCACATGTTCTGGGTACCAGCCTGTGTCCACCTGAGCTCGTGCCACCAGCTTTAGCCAAGCTCGCACTGGCTCCTGCAGCCCTTTTGGAGCTGCCGAAGGTCTGGCTCCTGTTACCTGCTGAACTTGAGTTTTCTTTCAGCTTCTCAGCCCCATGGGTGGAGGTGCAGAAAGAGGATGGGATGCTGAGATGGCCCTGGAGCTCCAGGCTCAAGCATCCAGTCCCTCGAGTCCTGGGAGGTTCATGCGTCACTGCTGCTGAAATCCCCACCCGGGAGGGCTGGGAGAGGCAGGGATCATCCTAAACAAAAACAAGGCGCCGGCTGGGCTGCCAGCATTGCAAAAGGACATTTCACCTGCCTCATCCTCCTCAGTGGCACAGGCAGGGAGAGCCTCTGTGCAGGGGGCTCAGGCTGCTGGGGCTGGGGATGAGCACCTCGCTGGGCTCGGGGACCACAGATGCACACCAGTGACATCACCACAGTCCCAGTGCGATGCCATCACTCCTTCTAATGCCCGTGGCATGCCCTTGGTGGGCACAGCACGGGGCAGGCTGGGCTGCAGTGTCCCTGTGGACGCTGGCCTGAGGTGCTGGGCAGAGCACACGGGTGTGGGGGTGATGGTGCCCCACACCGGGGTGCAGCACCTCGGCCAGGGTGCACAGACAGGCACAGGGACAGGGGACAGCAGCGAGGGACTGCAGCGGGGTGAGATGAGCTGCACCTGCTCCTCATCCCTGCCATGGACGTGGCAGCAGAGCCCGGGGAGGTGTCACGGCCGTGTCCCCCGGCCCAGGGAGCCTGAATTCCAGGGCAGCCGAGGGATGGGAGCAGGAGCGCTCACGTGTGCCGAGCGGGGCACCCGGCTGGGCCCGGCCGGGCTGATTCACACGGGGAGCCGGGGGCCGGGCTGCCGTGGGAAAGCGCGCCCGCCAGGGCTCCCGAGCGCCGGGATTGCTTCAGCGGGGGTGCAGCCAAGATCCATTTCACAGAGGGCAGAGCAGATCTCGGCTGGGATTTACCAGTGACTAAGCATGTGCTGGCACGGGCTGCCCCAGCGTGAGAAAGGCAGGGCTGCTCCTCCTCCGAGGTGTGCCCGCTGCTGCCCTGCGACCCACGGCCCCGGGGACATCGGGCACCCCACTGTGTCACAGGGGCATCCGACACCCCACGGCCTCGGGGACATCAGGCATGCCACCCCCTCGGGGACATCGGGCATGCCACCCCCTCGGGGATATCGGGCATGCCACCCCCTTGGGGACATCGGGCATGCCACCCCCTCGGGGATATCGGTCATGCCACCCCCTCGGGGACGTCAGGCATGCCACCCCCTCGGGGACAACCATCCCTTCTCCAGCAGAGAGGCTCCCCACCTCCCTACCCTGTAAACAAAAGATCCACACAAAAAACTGCTCCACATCCCCAGGTAGTGACAAGGAGGCACAGGCTGTGGGGAGCCCTGTCCCTGGGCAGGAGCCAAGCATCAAGCCTGAGGCCGCCCCTGGTCCCTGCAAGGCAGCCGAGCAGCCCAGCCTGTGGAGGTGGCAGCCTTCCCCACTCATTTCATCTCTCTTGTCTCATTTTGGCAAGGCATTAAAAAAAATTAATTGCAATTTTTTATTACAGCTAATTGGCGCTGCTGCTAAGTGGCTTATCTGGCTGCTGAGCTCGTCCTCTGTTTTTGGGAAGCTGAAGGTGGTGCAGGCCCAGAGGCTGGGGGGTGGCATGGGGCACAGAGCCTCTTTGGCAGTGCCTGGCAGCCCCGGAGAGTGGGGAGTGCCAGGATACCCCTGGGCTGCCGGGCATCCCTGCCCAGGGAGTGAACCGCCCCTAGTTCACAACAGTCATGAATTTTAGAGAAGCAGAGAAATCCGTGCAAGGTCACTCTGGCACCCAGGCAGGACAAGGAGCCCGTGCCCCATGCGCTGGCACTGCTGCTCCAGAACCTGGTGGGCTCCAAGCTGCCAGGGCTGGGCCTCCTGGGGCTTTGGTGTGTGACAGAGGGCAGAGGAGCCCCTGCATGGCAGGGCAGGAGGGTGCCCTTGGGCCCTGCTGCACCCTCCTGGCTGGCAGAGTTTGATGGACAGCTGGTTTGGGATCTTCCTGGAAACCTCTGGCTCCCCAGTGCTGCCACTGTGCCCAAGAGGTGCCATCCCCACCCCTCCAGGCTCAGTGTCCCTCTCTAGGATGCAGCCCATTGTCACCATCACGGGGAGTGGGGCCTGCACGTGTCCCCAGCAAGTGATGCAGTGCCTTCCATGTCATTTGGGTGCTTCCAGGATCACCCCTTGTCCACCTCTGTCTGTCTGTGCTGCTGCTCTGCAGGGCTGGAGCAGCGGGGCCTCGGGGACCTGAGCCCAGGCCAAAAGGATGGGGAGTGTGTGCTGGTTTTGTGGAGGCTGCCAGTGGGAATCGCCTCCTGCTGCAAGGCAGAGCCAGGACGTGGTGGCGAGCTCGTTTCCAAACCCATCACCCTGCGCCGTTCCTGGTGCCACGAACCCGGCACTGCGCCAGCCCCAAACCAGCAGAGCGGCCGCCAGCCCGCACCAGGGCCTGCCTGGGAGCTGGAAAAAACTTTCTGGTTTCAACAGGCTCTGGAGCAAAGCCCCTGGCAGGGAACTGACTTGTTCTGGTCGGCAAAGCCGCTCGCCTCTCTCCCGCCTTGCCTTGGGTGCAGCGTGCTGGGAACGCTGTGCCAGCACACAACAGCCCCTAAAAACAAACAGCTGACAAAAGGTGTTGCGGCACATCCCAGCAACCGGCTCCCGGCCCGGGAGGGAGGGGAGAGGAGAGGGAAGGTGTCAGGGAGCTGCTGTGATGCTCCCGGGGAGCCTTAGTGTCGCTCAGCCTGGGCGAGTACCTTTGGCTGCCAGCTGCACCCCGTGCTGAGCCCCAGGCACCAGCCCCGGGTGCCCCTCAGCACTCGGGTTTGGGGAGCTCCTTGGGGTCCAGCACCCAGCACACGCAGGCACTCAGAGACCTGTCTGGGTACGTTTTGGCAAACAAAAGGTGGGGTAGAAAGCGTGACTCAGTGTTCACAGCGCTGCAGCAGAGCCAAGCCAAGCAGAGCCAGCTGAGGGCCCTGAGCGTTTTGGGGTCCACAGCCATCCTCCCCAGCCTCTGTCAGAAAAGAGAGAGCAAATCTTGAAGCCACAGCCCAGACTTTGGGTGCCTGCTGGGTGCTCTAAGGCAGCCTGGGTTGCTGGTGCTTTCTGGCCGGGCAGTCAGGGTAGGCAGCAGTGCCCGCAGCCTGGCCGGAGGCGTGGCTGAGCACACACAGAGGGGGCACCTCTGAGGGGTTCTTGTGGCTGTGCCTGTCCCTCTTCAGTGGGACAGGCCTTGCCCTGCTTTCCCCTGCTCTGGTGCATGTGGTGGGGGCTGCCAGCCTGTGCCAGGGGTGCCCAGCGTGGGTTTGTGCTCTGGGCAGGCAGGAGGTGCCCGGGGAGCGCGGTGCCCATCTCACTGACCTCCCCTCTCTCTTCTCTCAGGTGTGCAACTGCAACAAGTACCTGAAGGTGCCACGGGAGAGGATGAGGCAGCTGGTGGAGGGCAGCAGAGGAGCATCAGGGGAGCTCAGTGCAGGTGAGTGGGTGGGTGCCCAGGGCTTGGCATGATCCCCTTCCTGTGCTCTTCCCTGGGACTGCCCTGGCCAGAGCAGGACCATCCCCTGGGCCTGGGGGCTTCTCAGAGGGGCATCGGGGTGCCCTGCCACCACCCTGCCACGGGGTGCAGACCCCCAAGACGAGTCCTGGCTGCCCTGTGCTGCCCTGCAAGGCACAGGGTCGTGCATGGGGTTGCCCAGCCCAGGGGCTTGGTGACATGCCAGCAGCAGCTCAAGTGACAGCCTGAGGCCATCATCACCTGAACGTGGAAACTCAGCTGGGTTGGTGAAATGCCTCCTGGCTGGGGCTGCTCACAGTGCCTTCCTCACCTGCCCAGTGCCCTCCTCACCTGCCCAGTGCCTCCTGGACCAGGTCAGGCTGCAGGGCGCTGAGTCGATGCCCCTGCCCAGCCAGGCTCCGGCGGGCTCGGGGGAGGGAAGGCTCCCCCGTGCCGTGCCCCGAGCTGCACGGACCCACACACGCCCCTTCCCACAGGAGACACATTTCGGTGGCGAACGACACCCACCACAGGCACTCTGGAATGGGAACGTGCCCCGTCGCTGCTCCAGCCCAGCCCGGGCTCTGTCCCCGGCCCCTGGGGCATCGCTGCCCCGCCTGCTGCGGGAAGGAGCTGCCGGGCGCTGCTGGCCGGCCGTGGCTCTGCTGAGAGCTGCACGTGTGGCTCTGGGGGTGAGGAACGCGGTGGGGCGGCTTTTCCCATGGAGCCTGGGAGCGCTGCGCTGCCCCAGAGGCCGGGACAGCCTCCGCAGCGCTGTCTCTGGTGAGGGCACTCCGTGCGTGTGTACCCAGCGACCAGCCGGGCCAGTTCAGCCAGTTTCAGAGTATGGGAAATAGAAATGCTGCGGTTTGTGCTCGGAGGGAGCCGTTTCTCCTTCCCCCTTCGGGATGAGGTTGATGGAGCTGGGAGGGTCTCACACAGCACTGGGGCTGCTCCACGCAGACTCTACAGGGACCACCTTGCTCTGCCCTTTACCCCCCATCTGCACCACCCCGTGTCCCATCGGGCCACGCAGGCTCCTCTGGGTCCCCCATGTCCCTGGGGGGAAGGAGGTAGGAGCCCTGCACTGGCCATGTCAGGGAGCATCCCCCAGTGGGGAACATCCTCTGCTCTGGGGCAGCCAGGGGCAGGGACCGAAGGTGCCACAGCATCCCCAGAGGGTTGGTGGAGACATGAAACAGAAGCTGTGATTCCTGGACAGGTGGGCACAGCAGGTTTCAACTGGCACCCACCCAAAGTGAAAACCCCTGGGGACTTGCCAGCAGGATCCCCTGTGGCCCAGGGCCCTGGCCATCCTGGGGGTTCCATTTCTATTTGGATTTTGGTAGAAGCTGCAGGGATTGCAAGCATTAGTGTGAGCTTGACTAGGTCATCCCCAAAATGTCCCACTTTGGGTCAGGTTTTAGGGAAGAGAAACGGGAAGGGTGTGCTGACAATGTCCTGCTGTCGCTTGGTGGGGACAGTGGTGGCAGTGGGGCAGGCTGGCCAGCCACAGAAGTGGGGCCATAAGGGAAATCTCACCTGTCCCTGATTTCCTTTACATCTTCCCGCTGAAGGGGTTGGTGGCAGGACCTGCCCTGCCCTTGCCATGGCCCAACACAGGGCATGGAGTGTCCAGCACCCACACCAGGACTGTCCCCATCCCGTGACTCCAGCCCAGGCCACGTTATCTCTGTCATGCCCCTGTGCACGGCCCAGACCACGGCCAGGTGCTGCTGCTTGGCAAGAAAATGCTTTTCCCTGCTGCTGCTTCCAGGCAAAGAGGGAACCTCCTCCCACGGGGGCTTTGCCTCTCCAGGGAGGAGCAGGTGGGTGCTGGGGCAGAGGGGTGATGGGGACAGATCCTTCAGGAGCACCCTCAGCACAAGTCTGTGTCTGGCCCCACTTGGGTGCTCCCAAGTCCTGGGGTCCAGCTGCAGCCAGCCATGGCCACGGCTGCTCTGTTTGGCTCCTGGGATTTTACAGCAGGGCTTCCAAGTGATGAAAGGCCAATTATCCATCCTGTAATAGCTCACTCTTGCTCAGACCTAGGACTTCCACAGGTTTTAGGGAACGTATTCCTTGACATAGCCACATTTTCCCGGCATGAGGGCTTTGACAGAAGTGCTGCAAACAGTTTCAAGCCCAGACAGCTTTGCCCTATGATGCCTTTTTCTCAGTGGGATGCTGTGAGCAGCTCAGGTGCGTGGAGCAGGCTGGGGCTGGGGCAGAGAGAGGAGCAGGGCTGTGGGTCACCATGGGGCACAGTGTCCTCCTTGCTGGAGGCAGTGACAGGTTGTGGCTCCCGAGTGACCCGGGGAATGGGCTGTGTCACAGGCTCTCGTCTGGCCCGGGGAACTCTTGCTTAGTCAGTGCAGCAAAAGCAGCTGGCACGGGGCCCCAGAGCTCGGTGGGTGCTCTGCCAGATGAAATCTGGTCTCTGGGAAAGGCGAGGATGTAGCACATTCCATCGGGTTGGGAGCTGCCAAACAGAGGAGGCGAATTTAATTGTAAAATCCCCCCTCACCATGTAAAATGTGCTGCAAAAGATGAAAACAACGGATCCTGCCTCCCTGGGGTCTGTGGCACTGACCAGGCACGGTGGACGCTCCACTCCCATGCTGTGGGCACCCTGCCTGACCAGCTGCCAGCGCTGGGCTCGGGACACAAGTGCAGGAAAAGTCCTGGATGGCCCCAGGGGTGGCTGGAGGAGCAGCCGGGGTGTCCCTGCCCTGGGTGGCAGCTCGGACACCCACCTGGCCCCTGCCAGCCTGAGCAGTGACCGGGGGTTTCTTTTCCTGCTCAGCCCTCGGCTCCACCCTGAGCCTGGGGAAAAGCCGGGAGAGGCGGCTCAGGGCAGGCGGAGGAAGAGCTGCAGACCGCGGTGTGGGGCAGGCTGGGCGGTGGCTCCAGGCTGGGTGGCAGCAGGACAGTCCCATCCCTGCGCTGCACCACCGCGCTGGGCAGCTGAGGGCAGGGCTGGCAGGGCTCTTTCTCTTCGCAGCGGCACCGGGAGATGAGAGCAGCTGAAGCTGCCTCTCGCTTGAGCTCATCCTCCCTCCTCCACCCTGGGAACATCTTAAGATCATGGCCAGGCTGCTGCAGCCCAGGTTGCACAACCCCGGGTCCTTTGTCCTTTGCTTATCTGCCTTATCGAGGAGGAAAAGATAACCAGGCATCTTCAGTGCCCTGCAATCAGCACATTTCTCAGGCTCGTAACTCCTCTTATCGGGCTGATCTCTCACCGCGGCCGAGGTTTCCCATGCACCTTTGTACTCCAAGAATGCTCCCAGGTCTGTGTTCAGCCTTGTGCAAAGCCTGGACAAAGCCGTGAGCTGTCTCCCAGACCCCAGCCCTGGCTGTGGCCATCGCGATGGCTCTGGCTGTGGCACAGGGCTGTGGCACAGGGCTGTGGGGCAGGGCTGGGGCTGGCACGGGGCTCTGGCACAGGGCTGGGGCTGGCACGGGGGCCTGGCACAGGGCTGGGGCTGGCACGGGGCTCTGGCACAGGGCTCAGGGCTGGCACGGCGCTGCCGGACCCGCAGCCTCTCCAGAGGCAGCAGGAGCTGCCAGCTCCTTGCCTGAGCCAGCCGGGACAGGCACCCTGCTCCTCGCCCCAAGGCCCTGGTTCGGGCTGGGGTGGCACAGAGGGACCTGGGCTGGAAACAGGGCCCGTGGGGCAGGATTTTGGGCAGAAGCACCTGGCTCCCCTGGGAAGCTGCTGGCTATCACACTGACACTGACACCCTGGGGGTGCCCAGGGCTCACGCTGTGGGGACAGGTTGTTCCCAGCCAAACCAGGGCTGTGTGGGCTGGGAAAGGGGTCAGCTGCCTGCTGTGGGCAGGGGGATGCACATGCTCCCACACAGAGGGGCTCTTAGCAGGGGTCACACTGAAAAGCCACCGTGATGGTGACACTGGTGACCTGGAGTCCCTCCAGCCTATTCCATCTACTGCAGGGCTGGAGTGCTGGGTCAGCCTTACTGGGACAGCACTGGGACAGCACTGGGACTTCCACGGCAGGACAGGGAGGCACAGCAGGGTTTGGGAGGCTGGGACAGAGCGGGATCAGGGCAAACCTCCTTGGAAGCCGTGGCCGGGCTGTGGGATGGGCCTCTGGTGTGGGTCTGCCCCACTGTCCTGGTGCCGGTGACTGGGGGCTGAAGGAAAGGGATCCAATCCAGGCTGGGGAGCTCCTGCTGCACCCACCTCGTGGAGAATGGGGCCACCCAGCTCTGGGGCACACAGCAGCGGCTTGAGCACAAAGGGGGCTGCTGCAGAGGTGCGTGCAGAGGTGGGATCCCACCACTGAGAGTGGCCCTGCTCGGCTCAGGGAAGAACCTGATGCAGAAATAAGCAGAATGGGGGTCCTGCAGCACCCCCTCTCCCCTGGACATGGCAGCATTGCTGTTGGTGAGGCATGGCATGGAACAGTTCGTGCTGTTCCCATGGGATTAATTCCCACGGGCGAGCAGGGGTGGGCAGGGGCTGGCGTGTGAGTGGGCAGCACGTGCGAGGCCAGGAGGAGATGGCTCTTGTGCTGAGCACTGCCCAGCTGGGGACAGTGCTGGGGGCGATTGCTGCTGCCCGTGGAGCTCTGCAGCACTCACACGGGGGGTGCTCAGCCCCCGGGGGCTGGGGTCTGCAGGGCTCAGCCCCTCACCCAGGCTCTGTCATCCCCAGGGTGACCCAGCCAGGAGGGGGAGAGGTGAGCGAGAGGCAAAGGGGTTTTTATTTTCAAGATGTTTTATAATGGGATTATTAGTTCCCAAGAAGTGTTTCGAATCGATTCGAGAAGGAATCGCTTTCCTTTCTCCTCCGCGGGGCTGCGGTGGGAATCCAGCCTTTGGTGTGAACCTCGCAGAGCTCTGGAAGCCACAGATCTGACAAGCTCCCGGCTCGCTGGAAGGGCTCCCGCAGCCCCGTGCACCCTGCACATGCCTTTTGCTCCATCTCTGGGGTGACTCCGGGCTGTGCAGCATCCAGGCAAGCCGGGCTGCAGCCCCAAGGGAGCCGTGGCTCCACTGGGGAGGCCTCTGCCTGTCTGAAAGGGGAGAAGAAAACCCTCCTTCACCCCCGCCCCCGCCGCTTTCCCCAGGAAAGCCCTGTTTTTCGGGGGGATCCAGCCCTTCCCAGCTCGGTTTTCCCGCGTGCCCGGCTGGCATCCTGTGCCTGGCGCCTGGTGGCCCTTTCACCGTGTCGGTGAGGGGAGCGCAGGCATCTTCAAAAGCCCTGGGAAGAATTTGGTGGGAGGGGGAGAAGGGGTTTTACAAGCTCCCATTCAGAAATGGTCACTTTGAAGTGATGTAGCATTTTCAACCCTTTGAAGAGGCACAATTAGGAGGGGGCTGGTGCAAGCAAAGGCAAAACTACGGGGTGACCATCACGGCCTTTCTCTCCCCAGGCTTTTAAGGGATGAACTTTCCCTCCCTGCCTGCCTTTTTCCCACGAGCCAGGGGGGTGGGATTGGGGTGTTTGGGGGAGCTGGAGGTTTCCCACCCCCCGTGCAGGGAAGGAGGGGTCTGCCTTTGGCTTTGCCCACCAGCAGCAGGACAGCGGAGGGAGCACGTTGGAAGAGAGAGCAAATTGCTCTGGATCCCTGCAGGCACACAGAATGTTGGTGTCCTGTCCGTGTCCTGGGGCCATGTTTGGCCACGGAATTTTTAGGCTCCATGATGAGGAAAGCTGTTGGCCCTGGGTGCTGGGTGCTGGGTGCTGGGTGCTGGGTGCTGGCAGTGTCATTTCCATTGCATTGGATCTAAAAGTGCCACCCACGGGATGCTCCTCCCTGGGATGCGGGGCAGAGCCTGGGCCCTGCAGGGACCTCACAAGGGTCGCTGACGTGGCTGAGCACAGATGCCGCTCATCGCAGCAGTGGCTGGTGGTTTATCTGCTGTCTCCTCTCTCCACAGGCTGCCCGGGGAGCCAGAGCTGTGGTGTCACCGTGCCAGCCTGCGACACAGCCCAGCCTGGCTGTGCCCCACACGGCGAGCGGGCAGAGGGGGCAGAGCGGAGCGGGGCAGCCGCGGTGTGGGCAGGGGACACCATCCTGCAGGTGGCTGCCATCCCCCCCGGGGTGCTGGACAGAGCCGAGCTCACCGACTTCTTCTGCTGCACCCACTGTGGGAAGGTGTTTTGGGAAGGGTCCCATTTTGGACGCGTCGTCTCCCAGTTTCAGGATGTTCTTGTGGCCTCTGGGGACACACAGAGTGTCTATGAGCTGAGCTGAGCCAAGCTGAGGCAAGCCGAGCTGAGCCAAGCTGAGCTGAGCTGAGCTGAGCCGAGCTGAGCTGAGCCAAGCTGAGGCAAGCCGAGCTGAGCCGAGGGGATCGGTGACTGCCTGGGGAACCTCAGCAGATTTTGGGCCTTGGGTTTGCAGAGAGAGGCTGGAAGTGGGAAGGGGGGAGCTCTCATTTTGGGATCCACCACAGAGAGCACTATCACAGGTGCACCAGTGGTTTGCAACAGCCCAAAAATACGTGGCCTCTATGAGATCATTAAAGCAGAGGTGGCTGAAGAATGGACTCTTTGCTTTATTTCTGCCCCTCTCCAAGCCACACATGGCGAGACGGTGGCAGACCTCTGCTAACCAAAACCACCCACCAGCAGTGCTGACCCCACAACACCCACTCGCCCCAGTGCCTCCTGATCCATGGCCAGGCTCACACCACTCCATCCTGAACTGAGGAGCATCTGCAAAATCCCTCCTCTAACCTGGTTTACTGCCAGGCCCTGCTGTTATTGCTGAGAGGGCCTGAGGAGCTCTTGGCTGAGGTGTGACATTTATGGGCCAGAGAAGCACCTGCCCAGGCAGCTCATGCTGCAGTGCAGGACTCGTTTTCCCTCTTCCAGAGCTCCTGGCCACACGGTGCCAGGGGCTCCTTCCTCCCAGGGACATCTCACCCTCTGGCTCAATGCTTTAATATAAGAAAAAACATTTTTCACTTTAAATA
This sequence comes from Pachycephala philippinensis, assembly GCA_013397055.1. Lineage (NCBI taxonomy): Eukaryota > Metazoa > Chordata > Aves > Passeriformes > Pachycephala > Pachycephala philippinensis. Next base: position 566,686 of record VWZT01014170.1, on the reverse strand, counting down.
GCCCTCTTTTCCATAAGATCCGTAAGACTAATGCCTGAGCATTAATTGGTACAAGTGACCCTAAAAGGCAACCGTCCCCACACTGCCAGTACTGGGCACTGAGCAGCCCAAGCCCCCCAGGCTCCACACGGGCTCATCTATGGGTCAGCATCCTGCTTCCTCAGGGTTTGTTCTGGGAGGGCAGAAACTGGGGACGAAGCAAAGCAGGAACCATGCAGAGCCTCCAACTCCGGCCCCCACGGTGTGCAGTGCTTGGTCATGCCATGAAATAAACCTCTCCAGACTGGGATGAACCTTTCCAGGCCGTGTTTCGGGGAAGCTGCTGAGCCACAAGCGCATCTGACCACTCATGGGCACTTCTGGCCTTTGCTTGGGGGGGCTTTCCAGAGCTGTGGTTTCACATTTGTCTGCCACCGCTTCCACTGTGGAGGGAAGATGGGGACACATGGCCCTGTCCCTCGTCTGGGGACAGCTGCCTGGAAGGGGCCTTTCCCTCTGATCCCTGGGGACAGTACAGTCCCCTCGTGGCCAGCTCCAGGACTTTATCTGCTTGAGATCTCCCCGGTTTAGGGCTGAGCTCTTGTGCTCACAGTCAGGGCTGCACTGGGGCAGGGTCCCTTGGCTGGGACGTGTTCTAGGACACCAACCCAGGGCAGAATCCAGCCAGTGGTGTGTGCCCGTGGGCACGGCACGAAACAGCTCCCAGAGGATTCTATCCAGCTCCTGGGGACAGGGGCAGTGGCTGGGAGCCAGCACAGCACCTCTTCCTTCCTGCTGCCTGCAGGAGGTGGTGCCGTGGTGGGAAGTGTGCAGCAAGGTCACCTCCAGTCATAGACAGGGTCAGCAGCAAATTCCACGTCGGATCAGCCTTGAGGAGCATCCAGGAGGTAATAAATTGTCCAGTTTTGAATGGTGGATACATATCAAAGGGAATTAAAGCAGCTTTCTAACCAGCCTACAATATTGTTTCCTTATCTGGCTGCTTAAAAAAAAATAATTACAAAATCCCATTGTCTGTGTCATACTAATGTTTAACATTTATTAGGGCAGTAATGAGCCCTCCTTGGTTTTATGGAGCCGTTTGATCCTGCGTGGGAAGGGCAGCCCCAGCAGTGTTCTGGCAGGGAGGAGCACTCTGGGTGGGCTGCCCACTCCAGAGCCCCTGGATCCATCCCCTGGCTGCTTCACCTGCGCTCAGCTCCTGCCCTTGCGTGACAGGATGTGGTCACGGGGGGACCCTGGGACAGAACAGCACTGAGGAAGGGTTTTATTGCTCTTTATCATGAATGAGATCTGGCTGGGCAGCATCCATCCCTCAGCCCTGGGAAACCACACGCTGCATCGGATGTCGGACGGTTCCTCTCTCTCCCTGTGTACTCCCGCACATCCTTCGGAGCTTGACGGGGACAAGGTGTTTGACGCTCAGGCCAGCTTTAGTTTACAAATGAATATATCAACATTGTTCCTCATCAGGCAGGAATGCACTTCCCTCCCTTCTCCCCCACCTTATCCCCATCCCCTTCCGAGCAAACTTCCTTCCTCCTGTAATCTGGAGCGGAAACCTCACCACATATTTGACCGGCTCACAGAAATCAGCTCAGTGTTCCCTGGCGTGACTTTGTGCCTTGAACTAGGGCTGGTCGGTCCCTAAGGCAGCCGGCAAGGCACGGCAGGAGGAGGAGGACAGGGCTGTACCCCTGCCCATCCTCATCCTGGAGCCGCTCTCCCAGCCGGATGCTCCAGTTGAGCTCCCAGTTGCTCGGCTGCCGTTTTCAAACAAACCAACGTGGTTTTGGACACGGACCCAGCCCGAGCTGGCTGTGAGCTCCGGCCCTTGTGCTGCCCCACACCACGGGAATGCTGCTCCCACAGGCCAGGGGTGCTGCTCACAGTGAGGGGAGAGCAGAGAGGTGTCGGTCAGGAGGGACATTTGCATCACTCAGATCTGTGTCTCCAGCCAACTCCATCAGCACCTGCAAAGTGAATATACAGTCCCTCCACGTGCCAGTTTGCCAGGAGCAGAAGCCCCACAAGCAGCTGCCAGCACACCAGGTCAGGGACACGTGGTGGTGTCAGTTTAGCAGAACATGGGCTGGAGCCGTGGCAGTTTGGAGAACATGTGCTCAATGGCCACAGGGACATCAGTCAGGGGGATGCCTCAGCACAGCCTGGCAACACTGAGACACTGGTGCAGCCAGAGATCCCTGCCTGTGGCACCGGGCAGGAATTCTCCAGCTCCAAGTGTGTCCCAGCTGGTGGCCTTTTGCTCAGAAGAGCTGTAGCATTTCCAGCAGGGTAAGGACTGACAAGATGGGGCTCTGGAGTGGTTAAAGGCCAAGCTGTGGTGAGATAACCCAAACTGCACAGCCCAGCACCACGTCCTCCAGCCCAGGGACACCCCTGCCCGTGTGCCCCCCAGAGGACAAAAACTACGGGTAGTGTTATGACCCTGCTTGAGTCTCACTCAGGTTTGAAATCCTGTTTGTCTCAGGCTGGGAGGGAGGAACCATGCAGAGCAGCATCTACGGTGACATCTCTGGGAAGTGTTCATGTGGGCCCTGTGGTGTGGGAGTCCCAGGAGGGTGCCCTTGTCCACAGAGCTTCCCAAACCACTCGTGAGGGCTTTGCTTGTGGTGCCATGCTCCCTGCAGAGGGCACAGGGCACCCACACACACATCCTCACCACAAGAGCGTGAGGATTCCCTTGCAAACCCCCAGCTCTGGCCTCAGGAGCTCTGCCTGCAGGGCGGGCAGGGTCCCAGCCCACCCGGGCACAGTCTGGGTGCCACCGAGGGCTCCTGGTGTGTGGTGTGTCCATGGGGAGAGCATGAGGCCAATCCCAGGCCGTGCCCTGCTTGTGCAGCTCTCAGACCACACGGAGGACGGGTGACCCTGAGACCCCCACAACCTCCTCCCCCCCAGGGACAGGGATCCCCTCTCCTGTCCCCGGGGTGAGCCCGCACACGGGAGGCTGTTCCCACGCAGCAGCCACAGCCCCGGGTGGGCTCCCCGCTCGCCCACACCCCACATCCCCGCGCTGGNGCAGCCGCTCTGCCCCGGAGCCGGGAGGCGAAGCGCCGGCGCGGCCAGCGGCGGAGGAAAGCTCGGCGCTTCCTCCGGCTCCGGGGAGCCGAGCGGGCAGGGCGCTCTCCTCGCACGCCTTTCGCTGGGGCTCTGCGCTGGGAAGAAAAGCTCCCGTCTTTCCCACGCTCTCCGACACATTTTAATGAATTAAGTGGGGGCACGCCCCCTCGCCGCCTGCCCCGGATCCGTCCCCCCGGCTCTCCGGCTCCCTGCGAGGAGGCCTCGGGGGGTGGCTGGACTCTCGCTGCCGTGTCCGCCCGGCCGGGAGGACGGGCATGACCCGCTGGGATTTTTTGGAAGAGGGCTGCGACGTGCCCAGCCCAGCGCGCCGGCCCCGGGCGGCTCGGGGCCCCGGGGCGATGCCGGTGGCAGCCGGCCCTTCTCCCTCCCGCGGGCTCTCACGGGCACGGGGAAATTTGGCCGTCACGTCTCCTGGGGAGGGGAAATTTGTTCCGCGCCTCTCGGCGTGACCGCTCGCTTAAGGCAGCGCAGCTCCGGGGCCCTTCCCCGCCTCCCGCCACGTCCTCCCCTCGCCTCGGAGAGCGGGGAAATCACTGGGTGGGACTGCTGGGTGTGCAGGGCCCCACAGAGCCAGGGCAGGGGCCCCTCGCAGCCCCTGGGCGGCCGGCGGGCAGCGGAGCCGTGCGGGGAGCCTGGCCCGGCCGTCACACCGCCCCCGGCTCCTCTCCGCTCACAGCGCTGGGTCCGAACTGGAGCTGAAATGCAGCTTTTCAAATTTGTCTTTTTTTTTTCCTTTTCCCCCCCCCCCCCCGCTTTTCGCTCTTTCCCCTCCCTCTCTGGCCCCGTTCCCAGGCCGAGTCCTGCCCCCACCTGCCAGTCCCGAACATTTGCATGGCTGGGTCCCTGCCCGCGCTCTTTTTCTCACCAGTGTCACTGGCAAATGCAGATTTGCTTGCGAGGATGTAACTCTGGCCAAGCCCCAGACCGGGGAGGTGTGAGCAATTCCAACTCTCCCACGGCTCGCTCGCAGGGCTCCACACCTCGCAGGATACGGCCCGTAAACGCACAAAACCAGCTGTCCCGGGATATTTGGGAGTGAAAAGCAGAGGGCGAGCCAGGCAGAGCGGAACCCCGACCCCCAGCCCACCGCACCCGGGTCCGGCACGACCCCCCTGCCCTTCCTTTCCCAGCTTTGCCGGGATGGCTTCGCTGGGATCGGTGCCAGGGGACGGTCACGGGCTGCGGTGGCTCCAGCGCTCCCCGCACGCTGTTTGCACTGCGGGCTGTGCCGGCCCCCGGGCACAACCGGAGCTCCCGTGAGTCACCGTGAGTCACGGCACGTCCCGCCGCCCACAGGGAGCCGGCACAGGGAGACGGGACGGGCATCGCCGCTGGTGATTCCCGCTGACACCGCGGCTGGGTGATGGGGACAGAGCCACCGCCTGCTGCCCGGACGGGCCCTCCGGGGGACGCGACAGGCAGGGGGGCTCCTCTTCACTGTCCTCGGGCAAACCTGGCTCCTGCACGGACCCCAGAGCCCTGAGCCCATGCCAGTGCCTGTGCCAGCGCTGCAGAGGCCGCGGGTCTCAGTGGCACAGGGACATCCTGGGAGAAGCCACACAGGCACAGGAGAGCAGAGGGGGGGTCTGCAGCAGGAACAGTCTGATTCCTCCTGTTCCATGAGAACGATGGACTGCAACACACTCACATTAGAGAGGGGTGATGGGCAGAGCTCTGGCCTGGAAAAGCCAAACAGTCAGAGACCAGAGAGATGGAGTTGGGGTAGAGACTGGGATGAGATGGGCATAGGATGGGCATGGGTGAGGAGGTGAGGGTGGAGATTGAGAGGGGGATGGGGATGGAGATGGGATGTGCATGGGCACAGGATGAGGGTGGGGACAAGGACAGGATGGAGATGGGGATGGATGCAAAGATGGGAATGGGATAGGAACGGGGGTAGGAATGAGAACAACTAGCTGCAGAAATGGACTTAGAAAAGCAGACCCTTATGCGAGGAGAATGAGGAGCTGCTTCAACAACTCCTTACAGCCTAAATCCAGCTGGGATGAGAAGAAGGACCCAAACAGGGCAGGAGTGGTCCCAGGCTACTCCAGCTGCTGGGAAAAGCCATGGGAACAGGCCATGGGGCAGGTCACACCCGGAGCTCAAGGCCACTGTCCTCCAGCCGTATGACAGACGCTCCGCAATGGCACATTTCATCAGCTGGGGCTGAATTTAGCAGTTGGCCGATTTCTCCCTTTCCCTCCCCAAAAGGACACACCAGCAGTGCCAGGTGACAGCAGCTTGCCACCCAGCTGCCCCGGCGCGGCTGCTGTCACCTCGGTTTATGACACGCTCCTTCCTCTCTGGCCGCACCTCCCGCCCGCTGCTGCTGACCAAATGCCCGCGAGGGGTGGGAGCTGGCCCGGGAGCGCCGCTTCCCACCTGGAGCCGCCGTTTGCTCCCCGGGGACCAAACGGGACCGGGAGCGGGGTTGGGGAGGGGGGGCAAGAGGGCCCCGCCGGCGGGGCCCCCCAGC
>VWZT01014170.1:540220-553663 GCA_013397055.1 Pachycephala philippinensis | reverse complement strand
CCGCCCCCCGTGCCCTGAACCCACTGTCCCCCTACAAACCCCCTGATGCTGCTCCACGGTGCAGGAAGGAGAAACCTCTTCCCAAAAACTCCTCAGCTGCCATGTTCCTCTGCCACCATCAGCACCCATCTTGGGGTGCCCAGGGAGAGGTGACCTCTGGGTCTCACGCTGGGTGGGACACAGACCTGTAGGTTCAGTGGAATTCTTTTTTTTGTTAACAGGTTTCTCTTCCTGAGAAGAAACGGTCAAGCAGGGCAATGTCGTGGTTTGGCTGGTTTTGGGGAGGACAGCGGATGGAGTTTGGGTCTGGAAGGGTGGAAGGTGCTTGGCTGGAGGGATTGAGGGATGGCAGGGGGTGTGGGGGATCACTGGGGACATAGAGGGGTGGGAGAATTCGGGGAGAGGGGCTGGCTGGGAGGGATGGGGAATAGAGGCCTGACAGGATGGGTGGGTAAGGGATAGGTAGAAGAACAGAGAGAGGCAAAGCTGGACAGCTGGAGGGATGATGGGGTCAGGGACGGTTGGGACAACTGTTTTAACTGGAGACTCCTCATTCAGCCTGAGTCCAAGAGTGCTCTGTGGCTCAGAGCAGACCCTGGGGGCAAGCCAAGGAGAGCAGCACCTCCAGCAGCACTGTCAGGGGATGGCAGATCTCAGCCCAGCTGAGCTGGTGGTGTCCTCCTGGCTCTTTTTGGAAGAGGCTCTCCAGAAGGGGAAGATTCCCAAGCAGCTGCACGTTTATCCCGGTAGGATGGCTGTGGCTCTGCTGAGCCCTCCTCAGCGGGGCGTGGAGGAGCCAGGCACGAGCACAGAGCAGTGGCAGAGGGGGCCCCGGGAGCAGAGCCCGGCCCAGCACTGGCTGGAGGGGACGTGGACAGAGGGGACACTGGCTCCCAGCACTGGCTGGAGGGGACGTGGACAGAGGGGACACTGGTTCCCANTTCCCAAGCAGCTGCACGTTTATCCCGGTAGGATGGCTGTGGCTCTGCTGAGCCCTCCTCAGCGGGGCGTGGAGGAGCCAGGCACGAGCACAGAGCAGTGGCAGAGGGGGCCCCGGGAGCAGAGCCCGGCCCAGCACTGGCTGGAGGGGATATGGACAGAGGGGACACTGGCTCCCAGCACTGGCTGGAGGGGACGTGGACAGAGGGGACACTGGTTCCCAGCCCTCCGTGGCTCTGCTGTGATGCATTGGAGGGGCAGCTGAGGCTGAGGCTTCACATGGAGCCTGAGAGCACCCTGGGGCTGATGATTTGTGCTCTGAAACACGACAGCACAATGAGCAGATCCTGGCTTCAAACGAATCCTGCAGCCAAGGAAGCGGTGACTCTGCAGCCTCCTCTCACCCCAAGACTGCAACCTCTGTTCTTGTTTCCTCCAGGTGAAAAATCCCTTCTCGCCCATGTGCAGTCCCCAGCAATGTTCTCACACATGAATGCAGTTGCACAAACAGGCTCTGAGTGTGTGCAGCCCTCAGGGTTTCCTGCCCTGGACTAGACTCTGATGTCTCCGTGTGGTCACCCCTCCAGCTGGGGCAGGAGCTGGTGGCAGCTCCCTGGACTCCTGATTTCCTTTAATTATGCCTAACCCGCTCAGTCACCGAGTGAGGGAGGGCTTTCCCTGGCGTGGGTGCAGGAGCTGGAGGCACTGGCAGCAGTGTGCCCTGAGGGTTTCCCTGGTGCCCCTTCCCATGCCCAGCCTGCCCCTTGGAGAGGAGCTGGGTTTTTCCAGCAGCCCAACTTGGGGCACTGGCAGGGGCTGTGACACTTTCTGGGTCTCTCGCTGGAGGCTTCGGTTTGGAGGTCACAGAGGGAGGACCCCAACCCCATCCTCAGGGCCCTGGGGCACCTGGTGGCCCCGGGGAGCTGGGCTGGGGTACAGGACGGGCTGGCTCAGCCTGTGCCCAGGAGCTGGGGGGCACAGGGCAGCCCTGGCCTCACTCCACAGCACCAGGATCGGGCCTCGACCCCCGGCACCGTGCCCAGACAGGGAGCCTGTCCCCAGTGGGTCCCCACATTGCTCCCTGCTCACATTCACAGCTACGGTGACAACTCTGAGCCGCCCCCATCCCATTTTCCACTCACTGCTCCCCCTCATTCAAAGCCTCTGTCCTTTTAAGCTATTTTTTTCCCCTCCTATTCATTTCCCGGACGCCTCGATCCTTTTCTCCTGCCTAGCCCCTCTCCTGAGCAGCTGCTATGCTAATAAGCATGAGGCAGAAAAGGGAGCGAGCCTTTGCAGGGCTGGGGAGGAGAGAAAGACCCCAGAGCCCTCCAAATGCTAAATAAATCCAAGGCTGGAGCAGCATCCCTGAACAAAGAGGCCTGGCCTCCCCCCTCTCTTCCCCTCTTCCCAATTCCACCACCTTTTCACATTCAAATCCATTAAACAGCGAGCAGAAAGACCCCGAGTATTCATAGCATTGCATTAAAGAGAAAGCCCCGTGGTCCCTCTCCATCGGGCCGGGCAGAGGGAAGGGCTCTCCATCCCCGCCGGGCTGGGAATCGCCGGCTCCGTCCCGGGGCTCGGCGAGGGAGGACAAAAGCCTCTGGCACCGCACAGGGAGAGCAGTTGCCTTTCCCCTGAGATCCAGGGTTCTTCCCCACATGGGACTCCTGGGCTTCTCCCGCGGGATGGAGCCCCTGGTTCCTACAGGAGGCTGCTGGGGGCTGCACTGGGGCCTGGGGGGCAGCAGGATGGGGGTCCCCACCTCTCCTGCCCTTTGACAGTGCTGGGGAGTGACAGCAGTGACAGGGCAATGGGGACACCCAGATTCGAGGGTGGTGAGGATGTCCCCCAGGCAAGGGGAGGTCTCTTGATGCCAGCGATGGGCGAGGAGGCAGAGTGCTCCTGCAGGGCCGGGCACAGCCAAGGGCGCTGTGGTGGTGCCCACCAGCCCCTGAGCAATGGCCAGCCACCGCTGTGTCCCCACGGCCGGTGCCTCCCAGCACAGCGGGTGCCTCGGGCTGCTAACAGAGATCCCTTACGCCAAAATTGATGATTTCATACCCACCGTGCCTATTTTACCCTGAAGTCAGAGCAGCTTTCTGGTGCAAAGACCACAGATCCCATTCCCTGAGCAGGAGGAGGCAGGGTTAGAGGTGGATGTGCAGTGGGCTCCCGATCAACTGCTGAGGTTGATGGAGGGATGCAGGAAAAATAGGTGGGCATTTTCTTCTTCTGCCTTCTGGGATGGAAATGGACACTCACCCCCAGGAAGGTTTTCATGCCCATCTCAGGGACTAAGTTTCTGCTGGAATCACAGAACTCCGGGAGATGGGGCTTTTAGTACCAGATACTGAAAAATCTTTTAAATTCATGGATTTAATATGTTAGGATTGAAGCTGTCTGAGTGATGCCAGGAGGCAGCAGTGCCTGGGGCCCTCCTGCACAGCTTGGTCTGTGGGGTGGGATCCAGCTCTGATCATGGGGGTCCATCTGAGGTGGTGTCTGGGTTCCACTGTGGAAGAAGGGGAAGGATGGCATCACATAGAGCTTCCCTAAGCTCGTTTTACTGCTTGAGATGTCCTGGCATGTCCTTCCTGGCCTCTGCCCCAGGTTCTGGAGCCATCCCAGGTGTCCTGGGCACCCTGAAGTGTCTCAGCTGGCACACTGTGCTGTCTTGTGGTGCCTGAATCCTGTTCTGCAGCAGCACAGTGAGGAGTCTGGAAGGTGACCGAGGCTGCCCTGACAGGCCACCTCCAGGGGCTCAGCCATATCCCACCCTGGGCTCCTACATTCGTGTTTCTGTGGTCACCAGGGCTCCATCCTGACCGCTGCAGGTGGGGGGCCTTCTAAGAGACAGCACGGTTAACAAGCACTGGGACACCACCTCTGCTGCCAAGGCTGTGGCTGGAAGTGCCCCAGCCCTTCTCCAGGTCTAGCAGACCCCACCCTGCTGCAGGCTCCAGCCTTCCTCTGAGCTCCAGCGCCTCCAGCCCTGCAGGATGAGGCCCATAGCTCTGCTGGGGTGAGGCCTGGGAACGTCCCAGAGACACAAATTGCCCCATGTTGCTCCCAGCCTGGTCCAAGGGCTGCCCCAGCTGCCTCCTCATCCTTGTGGGGCTGGCTGGGGACACTGTCCTGAGCTGGCCGGGCTGACCCAGGGACCCGCAAGCACCGCAGCAGCGCTGGCTTCCCTCGTGGCTGCACCTCGAGGGGTGCGGTGGCACCATCCCGGGCAGGTCTACCTGCGGCAGCAGGTGGGACAGGGGTTCGGGGCGTCCCTCCGAGGGGTTGGCCGGGGAGAAAGGTCCCTGCTTAGCAATGCAGGAATGCAGGCCAGGCTGAATGCGGCGGAGGCGGGTCTGATCTGGTGCCCCACTAAGCCTCCATTCTTTCCCAGCCGGTGCATCTTGTATTCAGGCTGCCTGCTCCTAAGCAGAGCGTCTTTAATCCTTCCCTTGTCTCCTCCATTCCCTTTCAGGCCTTTGGCCAATGGGAAGGGGATGAGCAGCTCTCTGCAGGAAGGAAATTAAAAGCGAGGAGGAGGGTAGGGAGGAGGAGAGCGCGGGGAGGGGGACTTGGAAGGGGAGACAATCCTGGAGTGGAGATGCCAGTCATCGGGGTCTCAATAGCCCCATTCCCCCTGCCCAGCCACACAGAAAATCAGGGTCACCAGGATCCATGCCCTGCCTGGAGACAACTGTTGCTTTATTCTTTTTAATTGCTGGAAAACGCAGAAAAGTTCACTTGTGTGTGTGGCTGGCTCCGGTGGGGGCTGCGCCGGGGGGCGCGGGCGGCGGAGGGGCGGGAGGGACGGGGTAGAGCCCGACCCGCAGCGAGAAGGACACAAAAAGCCGCCGCACGTGAGGGTGGAGGCTGCGACCCGGCGCGGCGGAGCAGCATCTGCACGGCCGGGCAGCGGAGAGGCTGCTCGGGCACCGGGGAGCGCCGGGACGGGCACGGGGACAGGGACAGGGACAGGGACAGAGACAGCGACAGGGACAGCGACAGGGTGGCATCGCCCCCCGGGCACGCACGGGAAGGGTTCCCGGGACCAGGCAGGGAAGAGCCGTGCAGGCAGACACGCGTGGGCGGTGTGTGCCCACATCTCCGGGCACGGAGATGCGTGGTTGATGCTTCTGGCTGCAGACACAGAGACCGGGCAGCTCGGAGCACGCCTGGGACACCCAGTGGCACACCGACACCCAGCCTGAGGGTGCTGACACAGCTCCCAGATGGGCACAGGGCTGTGCCATCTCCGCTTTGGGATGTTGCTCCAAGTGCCACCCCGGTCAGGTGGAGGTTCCACCTCTGCACCCTCACAGCCACCCCCAGGGATGTCCCAGAGAACAGCTCTGGGTTTCCAGCCACCCCGGCTGCCCTCTCGCTCTGCCATCCACCCCTCTTGCCGTCCCAGGTGCCTAGATGTGGCTGAGCACCATTTTTGTCACACAGGCCATCACGGGCTGCAGCCACCCACCAGCAGCCCAGCAGTGCCACACCAGCAGCTCGGCAGCTGCCCTCCAGCTCTGGTGGGTGGTGAGTGCCAAGGGACACACTGGGAGAGGGCACGAGTGCCCAGGCCAAAGATGGAGCCAGTCCCATCCTGCCTCCATCAGGGACATCTCTGTGCACCCTCCCTCAGGCCTCCTGGGAGTCAGGGGTGATTTGGGCCTGTTGCAGCCTTCAGATTTGGGTTGCACTTCCCTCCCCGGTCCAGCCTTGTCCCCCTTTGCTCTGCCCTTCGCTGAAAACTCAACTTTCCTGTGTGAGGAGCATCAGAGATGTGCTCCCAAGCACTCGGTGACCCACGGGACACAAGGCAGCATCTTCTGAGGTTTCCCTGATAACCATGTCCTCCTGCAAGTCATAGAATTCCAGACTGGTTTGGGTTGGAAGGGACTTTAAAGCTCATCTTTTTTCTACCCCCTGCCATGGGCTGCTCCAACGTGGCCTTGGACACTTCCAGGGATCCAGGGGCAGCCACAGCTGCTCTGGGCACCCTGTACCAGGGCCTCCCCACCCTCACAGGGAACAATTCCTTCCTAATATCTAATACAAATCTCTCCTCTTTTAGTTTAAAATAGTTGCCCCTTGTCCTATCACTATCTGCCCGTGTAAGAAATCACTCTCCCTCTCTTTTACAAGCCTCCTCTTAGTACAGCCTCCCGCGGTGCCAATCGCTGCCCAGGAAGGGGGGAGGGGGACTCGGGGAGGACCCCCGCAGGAAGGGGGGCTCAGGGAGGACCCTTGCAGGAAGGGGGGCTCAGGGAGGACCCCCGCAGGAAGGGGGGCTCAGGGGGACCCCCGCAGGAAGGGGGGCTCAGGGAGGACCCTTGCAGGAAGGGAGGCTCAGGGAGGACCCCCGCAGGAAGGGGGGCTCAGGGAGGACCCCCGCAGGAAGGGGGGCTCATGGGGACCCTCCAGCCGCCCGCGACTGCGGCGGGGCCGGAGCGGGGCTGTCATTCCTTACCGCCGGCTGCCACCTAGTGATGGAGCGACCGGGGCAGCGGGGACCCCGGGCAGGGACCCCAGGCAGGGACCCCCGGCTCGGGGGCTGGAGCCCAGGGCTTTGCTGCGCCGGGGACGCTCCTCCGGAGAGAGCAGGCGGGGCGAGGAGGAGCGGGGCACCGAAGGCGTCTGTGCCGCAGGTCCGCGTCCGCCCCGCGCCCCCGGCGCTCCGGGATGCGGCAGAAGATCTCTCTGCGGACACGTCCGGGCTGTCTGTACCGGGACCACCGCTGCCTCGCAGCCCCCGTGCCCGGGCAGCAGCACCCGCTGGTCCCTGTGCAAGGGTCCGTCAGCGGCCGCGGGGAGCGGAGGGTGAAAGTCCGGCTGAGTTCTGCCAGCGTGCCGCCAGCTCTGGCCCTTCTCCGCAAACGCTGGGCCGTGGCCGCCTGGAGAGGGGCTGCTGCCCTTTGCTCTGTTTGCAGTTTCCCTCGGGCTGTTTGGTTTCAGTTAATCATCGCACGAAGGCAAACACTGCTGGGAAGGATTGAGGATGGCCCAGCACTTCCCGCTCCTCCCGGCCCAGGGACCCTCGGCTGTGCGATGGGTCACACCCAGCCGGATCCTGGATGTTCGCCATCAGCTTGGGACGGCCTGGAAGGGGGCCAAAAGAGGAGCAGGAAACTCAGGCTCTGTTCCCTATGGACACTGATTAGGCGGCCTGGGATGAGGGCTGGGCACCCCTCAGTCCGCTCCTCACCACAGGGTCAGGCCGGTCCATCAGGGCTGGGGCTCTTTGTGGGATGACAGAGCAGGAATATGGATCCAAACATAGAATAAAGGAGAAAGACAGCTCCTGGCCCCGTGGTGTAGGAATAGGTGAGGGTGAGGAGCTCAGCCTGGTGTGGCTGGGAGGGTCCCATCTCCACTCCTGCACCCCACACAGCTCCCTGCAAGGGCAGGGGTGCTCCCCGGGCCGTACCCCCCGCCCCCGGCAGCCCCCCCGCAGGCTGGCTGGCCCCGCTGGCCCTGGTCTGAAGGTCACAGTGCTGCACAGCGGGGGCAGCGCAGAGTCCGGGATCCCACTGCAGTGCTGAGGCTCAGCAGCACTCCGAAGCCACCAGCCATGATAATTTGGGGTCTCCTTTCCCTGCTCCTCTTCACTGTGGCTAGAGGAACCCCCATCGGAGACCAGGATGAAGATATCCAAGTGCAGGAGAATTTTGAGGCTGAGCGGGTAATGGCAGCTTGTGGTCCCTTAATTCTGGGGGCAAAAGGGACGGGGTAAGCTTTCGTTCATTTTCCTCCAGAAAGAAGAGCAATAATGCCCACGCCCAGGCCAGGCTGTGCTGGACAGGCATTGGCAGCGTGGCACTCCCCAGGTACCACTCAGGGGGTGCCAGCCTTTGGGGCGGGTGGCCTCATCCTGGCAAACCCCAGGCAGGGTGGCTGCAGTCCGAGCGCCAGGGCAGAGGGGTCCCGTGGGGTGTCTGTGGCTCAGCATGCAGGATTTCTGCGGGATGCAGGCTGCCTGGGAGATCCCCCACAACGCGTCCTGTCCCCTGCCAGGCTTCACACAGCCCTGCACGTGTGCCCAGGTCTGGGTCCCACCGGTACACATGGGGGGATGCCAGCCTGATGCCTCCAGCCGTGCCTCGTAGTCAGGGAACCAAGGAAAATCCTGCTCAGTGCTGATACTCTGCCCAAATCCTGCAGCAGCTCTGGCTTCTGCACCCTGCATCATCACCTCCCAGTTTCTCCCTGGCTCAGGAATATTTCAGCTCTGCACAAAGCCGGGAGATGTCCCACCTTGGTGAGGAGGGCCCATGGTGCAGACGTCTCTCTCTTCTCCCTGCAGATGTACGGGAAGTGGTTCGACGTCGCCATCGGCACGACCTGCAAGTGGATGAAGAACTACAAGGAGAAGTTCAGCATGGGCACACTGGTGCTGGGCCCTGGCCCCAGCGCCGACCAGATCAGCACTGCCAGCACCAGGCTGCGGTATGGGCACTGCTGGGGCACTGCGGGAGGGGCCGGAGCCTCCTCCAAACCACCCCACCCAGGGGCTGGGACAGACACGGGGGTTACTTGCTCTGCCTGGCATCCGAGCCCTGAGGAGGGGGTGGATTGGGCTCAAATACCCAGTGCCTTGGGCAGGGTGGTTTCAAGGGTCCTGCACCATGGCCTCGGTGACCCAGACATGATTTTCATGCCATAACCAGGGAAAACAATCCCTCCAAGTAGCTAATTGTTTTCTTCCTCCCTCCAGGCAAGGTGACTGCACACAGGTCTCAGGGGAGTACCAGAAAACCAGCACCCCTGGCAAATACACCTACTACAACCCCAGTGAGTTGGGCTGAGGCATGGCTGGGAGATGGGGACCGGCTCTGGGGACAGCTGGCAGAGGGGGAAGGGGCTCAGGAGAGCAGGTTTCAGAGGCCACTCCACAGTTTGGGTCATTTCCAGCCAAAGTATAGAGTCAGGCTGCAGGGAGAGGGCTGTTTGAGCACTGTGCCTGCATAGCCACAGGAGGATGAGATGTTGCAGCAGGTCCCAGCTGGGGCAGGTTCCTAGCAGCCACACTTCAGGAGCGTTAGTGGAATCTCAGTTGTTTGCAGCTCTTGGTTTCCAATCCCCTCAGCTAAGAGGCTGATGAGCCTAAAGGGAGATGTCTGATTTCAGCCCCCAGCTTTGGGGCCATCCTACGCTGCTCCATCTTGCTGAGGGGGGCAGGAATGACATCCCTGTGTCTCTGTCTCACCCAGAATGGGATGTGTCTATCCAGTCCTATGTGCTCCGTACCAACTACGAAGAATATGCTGTCATTCTGATGAAGAAGAAAAGCAGTTTTGGTCCAAGCACCACCCTGAAGCTGTATGGTATGTCTGGCCATGGCACTTGGGGGCAAGCGGGCTCTGGGGTGGACCAGCAGAGCTCAGAAACACCACCCAAGGGTCTCTGAGCTCCCTTGGCCTTGAGGGACCTGACCATGGGCTTTGGAAATGGTGGCTTAGACCAGCTCATCGTTGGCATGGCAGAGGTGGAGTCTCGTGGCTCCACGAGAGCCACATCAGGCCATGAACATCCAAACCAGCGTGGCACTTGGGATGAAGGTGGTGATATCTGCTTAGAGGAAACCCAGCCCCAAAGTGGCAGGAGGTGCTGTCTTCCACAATTAAGAAACATTAAACCCACTTTGTCCAAGCCCTTGCTCAAGGCTGGTCAAGTACAACAGGCTGCCCAGGGAGGTGGTGACATCACTGTCCCTGTCAAAATCCATGCAGATGGGGAGCTTAGGGACATGGTTTAGGGTGGACACAGCAGTGCAGGGTCAGTGGTTGGGCTTGAGCTCAGCTTCCCTGATTGGATGTTGGGAAGGACTGGGAGGCTGGTATTGCACCTGCTTCAGCCACCTGAGCCCACTGGGGGCTTGGGGGCTGCACTCCCACTCCAGCCCTGCTCACAGCCCACTCTCTGTCCCAGGGAGGAGTCCGGAGCTGCGGGAGGACCTCGTTGAGTCTTTCCATCAGCTGGCTCTGGAGATGGGCATCCCCGAAGACTCCATCTTCATCCTGGCCAACAGAGGTAACCTCCCACGGGGCATGTGCCTCTCCTGCTGCTGGAGCACTCCAGCTGCTCCTGCTTGGTCTGCCAAGCTGGGGAGGTGGGGGACTGTCAGGAGGGAGGGAGGAGAGACAAATGCTTTGGTAGCATGGGATGAAAAGGAAATAAGGCCATGTATCAGTCAGGATTCCACCAGAGGAACCAGCCTCAACTCAGAGAGGTCTGTGCTGGGCTGTCAGGTCAGTGCAAACACGCCACTGTGCTGGAATGAGGGCATGGGACACTCATGACTGTCCCCAGGCTGGGTGCTGCCAGCACCTGGGAGGTCCTTTCTCCCTCTGGGGTTCAGAAGGGGCTAGCGTGATGGAGGGGATTTGTGTGTGGGGGGAGGATTTTGGGGAGATCCGGGGGTGTGGGGATTTCAGGGAGATGGAGGGAGGTATGGGGATTTTAGGGTGGTGCTTCTGTGAGTGGGAGGTGGAAAGCAGAAAGAGGGGAAGAACATTGGGTGGAACTGGGAGGGCGTCCCCTTGCCCAGGGTCCTGCACAGTGCGGGACTCACTGAGGGGAGCTTGTCAGGACACCTCTCCTCTCACACTGCTCATCTTCTCTCCTGCTCCTGGGCCAGGTGAATGTGTTCCTCAGGAGACTGGAAATGCTCCCCAGGTGAGTGGGCCAGCTGGGAATTCTGAAGTGGATCAAGGCCAGAGACATCCCTCCAAGCCAAACTCACTGGAGATCGGGTATCCAGGGGGAAGGCTCCATGGGCAGGACTTGTTTGGGCAGTGGCTCCACACACCATGGAGGCACATCCCCAGCACGGGGCATGACTGGGGCACTTTGGGTGTCTTCATCCACAACCTGGGATTGTGGACCCCACCCTGGAAGAGCACAGGGCTGGGATCATGAGGTGTGGAGGGATCACATCCTGCAGACCCAAGATCAGTGGCTGGAGACGTGCTGGGAGCACAGAGTGGGGCTGGAGCCTGAGGTGCCCCTGCCACAGCCCACCGTGGGGGCAGTGGGGTGGGCAGCAGGTCCTGCAGGCAGGGACTGATGGCAGCTCTGTGCTTCCTTACTGGTGCAGAGGGCACGGAGAGCAGTCCTGCCCCCGGAGGAGGGCTCAGCCGCAGGACCCCTGCCCCCTTACATTGGCAATAAGGAAGGTAGGTGCCAGGGGAGGGGGCTGCCTCGGGACCCCCTGCCCCGCGCTCCCGTTTGCCCGTGACCCTGGGTGTGCTGCTCCACAGACTCGTGCCGGCTGAGCCGGGACCCCGGGCCCTGCAGCGGGATGCTCTCCCGCTTCTTCTACAACTCCTCCTCCATGGCCTGTGAAACCTTCCTCTACGGAGGCTGTCTGGGCAACGGCAACAACTTCTACTCGGAGAAGGAGTGCCTGCAGGCGTGCCGGACCGAGGGTGAGAGTCCCGGCTGGCCTGGGCACTGCAGGTGCCTTTGCTGAGGCACCACAAGGGATCTGACCATTGAGTGCCACCTGGCATCCGTGTGGGAGGTGTGGGGGTCCCTGGACCCCGCCTCACGCAGCTCCTGTCCCTGCAGCTGCCTGCAGGCTGCCCATTGTCCCGGGTCCCTGCCAGACCCCGGTGACACGCTGGGCCTTCGATGCCGCCCAGGGCAAGTGCATCACCTTCAGCTATGGGGGCTGCAAGGGCAACGGGAACCAGTTCTACTCGGAGAAGGAGTGCAAGGAGTACTGCGGGGCTCCTCAGCTGGCAGGTACTCCCCCTGTCCCCCCACCCAGGGCAGCAGCCCGCACCCCCTCCTGCCCTGCACTGCGTCTGCCTGGGGTGGGGACACGGCTGTCCTGGCTCTGGATGGGTCTGTCCTGACTCCGGATGGGTCCATCATTGTCCTGGGGTGGGGACACGGCTGTCCTGGCTCTGGATGGGTCTGTCCTGACTCCGGATGGGTCCAGGATGGGTCCATCATGGGCCTGGGACGGGTTTGTCATGGGTTCAGGATCAGTCTGGCTCTGGATTGGTTTTGTGCTCTGCCTAGGATGGGTCAGTCTGGGTCAGGATCCAGGATGGGTGTGTCCTTGGGCTGGGATGGGTTTGTCACAAGTCCGTGTTTGGGGCGGGATGGTTTTGTGCTGTGCCTGGGAGGGATCTGTCCCGGGTAGGGAATATGGCCATTAACCCACAGACAGCGTGGCACAGCAGGGCTGGGCAGGCTGCAGACATGCTGAGGCCATGACTGAACTTCAGCGTGGTCTTGATGAAAGGGGGAACATCCCCAAGCAGGTTGGGGTGCAGTGGGGAGCAGTGGAGGCGACAGCCCCTGGGCTGAAAGGTTTGGGGGTGTGGGAATCCTGACACCACCAAAGGACCAACCCAGAGTCCCTGCTGGGGATGTGACACCTGCCAGGCCACCACACTCCAGCCAGTGCAGGGGTTTCCATGCTGAACCTCCTGGGGAGACACAACTCAGCCCTCAGGGGAAGTGGTGACCAGGTTGTCAAGAGTGTGGCAGAGGAAACCTTCCTGCAGTCTTCCACCATAGAGGGCAGGAGCTGGGGACTTGGCCTGACCCCACGGATGGGAGATGGAGCCCTGCTTAGGGCAGAACCCATCTTTTATAATCCGTGCCAGCAATATAAAGTGCATCAATGCCACCACGGCGGGTGGTGGGACACGAGGTGCAGGACAGCGTGGGTGGGCACAGAGGGTCTGCACTGCTGCCCTCACCCATCACTGCAGGCAGGGCCAAAGTGGGGAGCAGCATCCATGGTCTGTGACTGCAGGGTGATGGGGGTCCGGGGGTCTGCCCATCACCTGCTGTGTCTCTCCCCTTGCAGAGGACGAGGAGTTTCTGCATCTCTCAAACTGACGCAGGCAGAGGATGAGGGAGGCACCCGGCACCGGGGTCCTGCAGGACGGTGCTGGCAGCTGCGGCAGCACGGGAGATGCCTCCAACAGTAAATGTCTCTGATGTGACCAAAGAGCCCAGTGTCAATGTTCAAGGCGGTGGGGAGCAGGGTGGGCAGGGGGTGCTGTGGGGTCTTTCTCGCCTCCCTGGTGGGGTGTCCCCACCTCTGTGGGGTCACTGGGCTCTCCCCACTGCGCCTCTGACCCTTCCTCTGACCCCACACCGGGCCGGGGGCACCGAGGGCGCACGGGTCCCGCTGGATGGGGTCCAGCCCCCATTTCCCAGGGAATGGGGGTGGGCTGCCGGAAAGGGGACAGCGAGGGAGGCAACAGGTGTCCGCTCCTCCCTAAGGGTGAATGATTGCAGCTGGCTCCGGGCACGGTGGGACCGGGGAGAGCCGTGTGTGGCCGAGACGGGGGCACGGGCATGGGGCAGTCATGGCGTTATATGGAGCATGGGATTACGGGGTGTCGGAGAGGACCCTGGGCCGTCACAGAACAGAGTCACGGAGTTATAGAGGGTCACGGGGCTGGCACAGGAGCGGGCG
This sequence comes from Pachycephala philippinensis, assembly GCA_013397055.1. Lineage (NCBI taxonomy): Eukaryota > Metazoa > Chordata > Aves > Passeriformes > Pachycephala > Pachycephala philippinensis. The sequence goes on along the minus strand of VWZT01014170.1, from coordinate 540,273 downwards.
ACATGGGTTATGGGAGTCCCAGGGGGTACAGAGGTGTTTTGGGGGTGCTGCGG
>VWZT01014170.1:491311-539862 GCA_013397055.1 Pachycephala philippinensis | reverse complement strand
GCCCCGCGCCGGGACATGCCCCGATAGTGCCCCCCCTCCCCCGGCGCAGCTTCCTCCCGCCGGGCCGGGCCCGCACACCTCCGCCCCGCATGGCCGGGCCGGCCCCGCCGCAGCCCTGAGCCGCCCCGTGCCTCCGCCGCGGCCGCCCGGCCCCTGAGCCCGCGCTCGGCCCGTTCCCCGGGGTGCAGGTGTGGGACCACGAAGATGTTCTCGGCCCTGAAGAAGCTGGTGGGCTCGGACCAGGCTGCGGTCCGCGACAAAAACATCCCCGCGGGGCTGCAGTCCATGAACCAGGCGCTGCAGAGGAGGTTCGCCAAGGGAGTCCAGTATAACAGTGAGTCGGAGCGCCGGGCCGGGGGCTCGGCCAGCCCGGGGGGAGGCGGGCGGCGCCGGCTGGTGCCCGTGGGGTGCCCGGGGACCGCAGAGGGGCTGGGAGTGCGTGTGCTTTCCTGGTGCACGGTGGTGCTTTTATCCGTGTTCGCTCAAAGCCAAGTCTGGAGTTAAATGTTGGAGCTCGTGGGAGGAGTGAGGGATGGGAAACTTTTCTCTTTCGGTGCAGGACTCGGGACCCGCGGTGCAGCAGCGTCCCTGAGCGCTGCCTGCCGGCTGTGGCACAGGAGAGAGCGCCTTGTACATCAGTTTGTGTCAGTTCAGGCATCAAGAGGGTGACTCCCCTGAGTGCGTGGGTGACCTTCCCTGCAGCCCAAGATAATGGTGTTTATAATTAAGCTCTAGTGGTTGTATGATAAGAGTCTATTAAAAAGCTCAGCCCTGCCAGGCTTTAATAAAAGGTGGACAGTGAATATCTCTATGTGCCCTCGGTGCATCATTTCATCCTGACTGTTTTGCAACTGATACATTTGCTCTTTTCTCGGGGAATGCTTTCAGAATTCTTTTCCTCACAGTGTTGAGGCTTAGGGCTGCATTTTTCCCTTGGGGCTCAGTAAAGGTGATTTGTAATACACTGTTTCAGGAGGGCACTGCAAGTATGTGAAATACATGCCAAAGTAACAATTGTGAGACAGGGACAGCAGTTATGTCATTCCTGCTGAAAATAGAGCTGGTTCCAGAGAGTGCTGCGAGTACCAGCTCGCCTGTGTGGATCCAGGCAGGCAAGGGAGGCAGATTGCAGAAGGCTGAGAGATTGGCAGGTGGGAAAAAGACTGATTTGTAAACGTGGCACTGGATAATTTCTGTGAAGGCACACGTGTTGGAAAAATAGAGCTTCTGTTGGATCTTGGTCTGAAAGAGGATGTGATGGAGAAGTTAGCACTTTGGTTTTTGGGGTGTTTTTTTCTTTGTTTAATATTATGGCTGTTGATTGTGCTTTGGGACTGAGGTTTCAAACTGCTCCTCTTTACTAGAGAAGCATTTAGTGCTTATATCCATAGCACATCTGCAGATATGCCAGTGCTGTTTAATGTATAAAATTAGTGTCTTAGCAAGCAGTCCTGGATGTGAACAGCAGCAGTGTGATTGTTGAGACTGGATTTCCAGTGAAAGATGGGGTGAGGATGAAAGTGCTGCCTTGGAACAGAGCACTGCGTCCTTAAACACGTACCTGGAGATCTGCTGGTCTCAGACTGTTGGTTTGTGCAGAGGCTTCGTGTGGCCCCAGCCCAGCAGACCTGCGTGCTGCACTGGCAGCTGAGTGCCGGAGATCAGGTAGCTAATACCAGCTTGTGAATTATGTAAGAGCCAGGAGCTGGCTTCTCAGACAGGGGAGGTTTGTGCTGTGGGCAGAAGGGATCAGCTGCATCCTGCTGGCACAGGATGGGACCAGCTCTGCTCCGTGGTGACTGCATCCTGCCAGACCTGTGGATAGTACCTGCCTGCCGTTCGGGCAAGGCCAAAAATGCCAACTGTAGCTTCGCTGCTTTTTGTCTCATTACTGAAAGCCTCAGGACAGGCTTTTGGTTTGTGCTCTGTCTTACCAGGATTTGTGTTCTAGTTACTGCTTTATAGCTGAAATAAAACTGCAGCTTTCTGTCACTGCCTTAAGGCAAGCTTTCCAATCTCCATAGTAACTCTTCCCAGCATCACTGTTATATAATATTTATAGAAGATACAGGCTGGCTTACAAAAGGGCTTCCAGGTAGCCCCTGTAGCCACGGCACAGGGTAGGTGGGGAACGTTCCAGCGTGGTGAGGAGGTCTCCATTGAAGGTGGGCTGTGAAGGAATGTCATTACAAGGGCCTTTGCTCAGGAAGGGCAGAGCTGCAAATCCTGGGCATTGCCAATTCTCCTTTCTTGGCAAATCCCTGACATTCAGCAGAGGAGTGCAGAATGTGGTTTGGAGCCACCGTTAGCACACACAGATCTTTACAACTCCTCTGTTTCCCTGAAACTGCCTAAACCTAAACCAAAGGGCGCTGGGATTTGTTTTACAGAAATGTTTCTTTGCTGCATTAGACCACTACAGATCCTGAATGAAGCCTGTTTCCTTTCCAGAAATATATTTAGAAATATATCAGAAATATATTTAGTGTGCTGAGAATACCTTGGGTTGTTCACTGATAAAGCAGGCTGGGACACAGGCCTTGTACCTGGCTCTGGCTGCCTCCCTGGGCTCAGAGCAGCAGAGCAGCCCCTGCTGTGCCAGCCCTACGGCTCTCAGGTACATTTTGTAACAGACAGCCCCATGTTTGAGGTGATGCTGAAGGCTGTGAGGTGTTTTAATGGCACTGACAGTTACAGACCCTGGGTAGAACAGAGCACTAAGTTGAACCCAAATGATTTGTTCTGATGGTCCCTCTCCCACGCAGTCAAGTTTTCAAAAGGAAGAGCATTGCAGGGTGGGAAGGTTTAGGTTTCTAATGAAATGGTGAGAGCAGAGACGGGTACCAGCCTTTGGCAGCAATCATGTCCTTTGCTTGGGACATCCTATTGTAAAACAAAAGCATTTCCATACTGCATTCCATCACACACACTCTGTACCATCTGCATGGAGCTGCTGTGGTTCGCATCCAGTTAACACCAGAGTTCCCTGAGCACTCAGAAAGCACAGAGCTGAAAAGGAAGTGGGTCTGTGTCATGTGTGTCATGGCTGGAATGTTTATAAGGGATCATGATTCCAAGGGTGGGGAACCAGTCTTTGTGAAAACTTGCTCTTGATTTGCTGCTTGGGATACCCTGGATCATTGGTGCTGTGTGGCTGTTCCCAGGGCTGTGCTGGCCCCGTGAGGGAGCACGGCAAGAGCAAGTAGGAGGAAGTGGCTCTCATGCCTTTGGCAGCAGTGCTTGTTTGAACAAATTACAAGAGCAGTTGCAGAACGTAATTTAGCACCAGGGTACTCAAACGTGACCATTTATGTAAGGCAGTGATGGGCAAACAATGGTTCTGGCTGGGCGTCCCCTGGGATTTGCTGATCAGAGACAGGAACAAAAGACATGGAGGTGCCAAGTGTTCATCCATTCTATTCCCCAGACATAGAACCCCTGCTCTGGGCTTTGCACACTCAGTGTGCCACTTGAGAAACCCCACTGCTGTGTGTGCCTGGAGCACAGGCTAAACAGTCACCAGTGCTGGGATACCAAAGGCAGTAGCTCCAAGAATTTCCCCCCACTCCCTCTCCTTATTACTTTTTCTGACTAACATATTCCTTAAAAGACAAAGCTTAACTAATACTATGTATTTTAGTACATTTAGTAAGCCTTTTTAGTAAGCATTATAGTCCTTACTTCTTTTGTGTTGCTTTAGAGTCATAGTTCCCAGACTCGTTGTTAAGTATTTTCATTCAGCACAACCCCAAAAGAAAGGCTTCTCCTTTTCCTGCCACTTCCCACCTTCTCTTGTTTTCTCCTGTGGCTGACACAGGTGTTTGTGCAACGTGTGCCAGCCCTGCTTTGCGTGCTGCTGGCCTGTGCCTGTGGGACGTGTGCCTGGGGGGGACGGCAGAGCAGGTGGTGCTGCTTTTGGCAGCAGAACAAGCTCAAAGCATTTCAGTTGAAGTCCCAAAGACCTTAATGAGGGTAAGGTTATGACCCTCTCCATGGGGTTATTAGTTTGTGGATCTTTGCTGCAGAGTCCTGGAGGAATGTGGGCAAAGCTGGGAATTCCTGATTTCTAGTTCTGAGCTGGTCTCAGACCTGTTCTCTGGGCCTGTATTGTCACTGCTCTGCTTCCGTCTCCCCATCTGGAGAATGGAAATTCCTCTGGTTTTCCTGATGCAATGACAATATGAATAAAGTGATTTGTGTAGCTTTTTCCTTGCCTCCTGATCTATTCCCCATCCGTACCCTTCTTCCCACAGATAATTCTCCTGTCTTTGCTACAAACCTCTGGCTGTTTGCAGTAAGTACTGATTTAACTTCAAATCAAAGTAAGGCAACAGTTGTTACTTGACAGCATTAACCTCGCCTTTGATTACTGTTCCTCTTTCAATATTCAGCCACAGCCCAGGCCTATGTGCACCGGCCTGGCTATGCACTGGAAGCTCACTCAGCTCTTCCTGCCTTGCAGGTGCCTGTCACTGAGCACACCTGCCCCAGGCAAATCCCAAATACACTTTGCTTTGCTGAAAGCGATTTGTGTCACCTGCCTTCTTCCTGTTCTGTTTTTAAAGACTTTTTCTTTCTTCAGGAAAAGAGTCAGTGAGAACTTGTGCACTATGTAGGAGAAGAGAGATCCTAATGGAGAGTGCTGGAGCTGGAAGGGGCCCTTGGACCTGCTCAGACTGAGCTTGTGGTGCCACAAGCACCTTGCACTGATCTAAACGTGAGCTGATTAGGGCTGGGGGGGATTCCCTTTCACTCCAACCGTGCCTCCCATGTGCTGCTCATGCTGCTCATTCAGCTGGGCACTGGAGCTAGAGAAGAAAACTGAAAATGGATAATTTTGAGGTTATTTCTCAGCCAGTTCAGTTTCTTGATCCAGCTCCATGTTTAAGTACATAAAAATGGTGTCGGCATGAGGAAAGTCCTGGGGGAGGTAAGACTGTCCCTTCTGGGGAGAGCTCACAACCACATCATCTGGTGGTGATCCTGAAAGTGCACCTTGAGAGCAGCCTGACTATTTAAGGAAGGGTCTGTTTGCCCTTTAAAACTCACTGTTTTAGTATCTCATGCTGCATTCTAGGGCAGGGGGGGATATGAATTTGAACAATTTAGGGCAGGCAGTGGGAGCATTTGGAAAGGTTTGGGTTTGAAAGGGGACAAATGGAGTCTCATTCTGCCTATGCCATGGACTTGCTTCATGATTCCAGAAAATCAGGGATGCTCTATTGATTGTTTTGCCATGTGTAAGTAGGAAACAATCACACGCAAGGTGACAGGAAATGCAGGAACTGGTTTGTTATGTCTGCGGAGATGCTCTGGGACCTTTAAGCGAAGTCAGCTTGTAAATACTTCATTTTTACCTTTATTATCCTGGTGTGGTGTTAGTAAGTAATTCTGAAAAAGGATAAACAGCTCTGAAAAAGAATAAACCTCTGTGTACAACAACAAAAGCACAGTGGAACTGCAGCACTAGACACAACTCCTCCACAGACTTTGTGTATGTTTTATCTTCAAGTTGACCTCTTCAGCTCTTCTCTGAAATGCCTGCAGCAGCTCCTGAACTGCAGCAGAAGGCAGCCTTCTGTCTCACATCTCCTTGCCCAAATGATGATGCGCAACCTAATGCTAATTACCTGACTGCCATTGGGTGTCTGTGAGGTGGCCCATTTTCCAGGGGCTCATAGCTCCAAGTCAAAACACAAAAATAAAAATTCAGTTTAGGTCAGCTTATGTTTTCCAGTAGCCATTTGGTTGCCAGTAAAAACAAAGATGGCATTTAAAAAAAAAATTCCACAATGTAACAGAAAATTTAGAAAATAATAGGTAGTATTTTCAGAAAGAACGAGATAACATTTGAATTGACTCTGCAAAGCTTATGATATTAATTTCTACAATTTTTGATATTTTGGACACTTGGTTTCCTTGGAAGAGTTTGAATAAGTTTCTGTCTAAACTGAAGCAACCAACACAAGGGCCTGATGACAGAAGGTTGTAGCCAGGTGAGGGTCAGGCTCCTCTACCAAGTAAGAGGACAGGAAAAAACCTCAGGCTGCGCATGGAGAGGTTTAGATTGGCTATTAGGGAAAATTTCTTCAGAGAAAGGGCTGTCCAGCCCTGGCACAGGCTGCTCAGGGCAGTGGTGGAGTCCCCATCCCTGGAGGGATTTAAAAACCATGTGGATGTGGTGGTACCTGGGGACATGGTTTACTGGTGGCCTTGGTAGTGCTGAGGGAATGTTGGAATAGTTGATCTTAAAGGTCCTTTCCAACCTAAATCATTCTGTGATTCTGTCCTCTCAAGGCATGAGAAGTGTTTAGGAGAAAGGACAGAGGAGGTAGTGGAAGGAAAAGCCTGGCAGAAAAGGCCAGCAAGGGAATAGGATACGACAAAGTAGGAGTAAGGGCCAGGGAGAGCTAGAGAAGGCAGGAGGATGGGAGGATGTTGCAAATGGGTGATTTAGATCACTTAAAGAATGAGCAGCAGCTGTACAAGAAAAAGTGCTTTAAATGTGATATTGTTCAAGTACGACTTGACAAAGGTTGATGGCAAAGTTCACTCTGTTACTGACCACGTGCACGAAACACCCCGAGGAAAATCAAGTTAGAATTGAGGTGGAACGAGTGACACAGACACCCTCCTGTTGGGTTATGAAGCTCAGAGGGGACCCCCTTTCTAAACTCCTGATGGAGCTTAGGTGCATCTGGCTCCAATCTTAGTCTCAGACTTGGACTTGGACCATTCATGTCTAGTGGAATTATCTCTACAGAGTTTATAATAATTAATACTGAGTATCAATTTCATTATTACTAACTCCACATGCCATGAGTCACTTACTGAGGATCTGTTGGGCAAGGAGGGATGTCTTATTCCCAGGTAAGGGACCTCAGATGTAGAGAGGTGTCCCAGTGGAAGGGGAGACTCACTGGCAGACAGTCTCGCCACAGTTTAGAAAGAGCTGGGATTAGACTGCTGCTCTGTCAGAGGTAGAAGGTCTGTGCCTCGAGGAGAGGCTTAAGAGGTATCCCAGCTTCAGAGGAGGTCCCCACCATGCAGCCACACCGCCAGGCATGGAGAGCTCAGGGGAGGCTCACCCTGACTGTCATATTGATGGGATAACGTGGGGCTCATAGTCTGATTGCATTCCATGGGCAGGGTGTGCAGGAGATTCCTTGTGCCCACATCTTTCTCTGTTCCTTGATAAACGAGTCTTGGAAAAGCCACCCGGTATTTTTGTGTTAATCCATGACTGGTGTGGTGTTCCAAGCTCGTGTGCACCAGTGCTGGCTGTGTCACTGCTCCTCTCTGTCCTTCCTAGAGGAATTCTTGGTCCAGCTGTGGCTCAGGCCTTTGCTTCCTTTAAAGCCTGAACCAAACTACTGCTGGTTTGCTTAAGGGGTCAAGTGTGTCCATCACAGAGCAGAGGCTCAGCTGGCTGGAGCTGTGCAGATTCTGAACACTCAGCCTTGCTGTTGGTTCTTTCTGCTGAGCTGGTGTGAGTTACTGAATAAACACTGATTTAAATGACTGAGGCTCGTGTTTTCTAATGAACCCCATCATGCCTGTGTAGTATGGGAGGACTAATTACATCTGAATAATGCTTGCAAGAAGTTAACATGCTTTTCACAGCGTTCTTCAAGTTGTGTTTGATCACTTTATTTGTCTGCTTGCTCTTTTCTCCAGTGAAAATTGTCATCCGAGGGGACAGGAATACTGGGAAAACCACACTCTGGCACCGACTGCAGGGAAAGAAATTTATTGAGGAGTATATTCCAACTCAGGAGATCCAAGTCACCAGCATCCACTGGAATTACAAAAGTAAGATGGAAGAGGGTGGAGGGAGTGACAGTCATGGGACAGTGCCTTGGGGGAGGAAATTCCACTGCAGCCTCATTTGCTTCTTTCTTCACTGTCTGCTTGGGAGACAAAATGATCTCTCATCACTCTTTTTAATTTATTATTCATAGTTTCTTAGTCATGTTTTTAATTTTGTCAGAAGGTCTATATTATAAGGGCTAAAGAATATGTCTATGGAAGCCACAATTCAAGGAAAGTGTTTAATAGGTGGTCTAAAGTATTTGAAATATTTGTAATATGCTTGACATGTTAATGAGGAGGGGTTATTGTATAAATCTGTCTCTGAGGCCCTCTCTGCTTTGGGTGTTACTGTGTTGCCTGGAAGTGGATACATGGTGCAAACTGGATTTCACTGATGAACATATAAAGAGCATCTGGTGACTGGGGAAGATGATGTTTCAAAAATAATTTTAGTACTATTAGCTCTAGGCTGACTTACTGAAGCACAGAAGTGCCCGTGCCTTTTTTGATTTCTTGCTGGAGTCTGAGTGATCAGATGTGGTTTTTCATTTTTATTTTCCCGGTTGCAAGTGGCTGTGAAAGCCCTGCATCCCACCTGGAGAAGACACTGCAGGCACTGAAGCTCCATAAGGCTGTGATTCCACAGCACATTAAGTGCAGCTTTCAGATCAGGTTGCTGATCAAGAGTGCCACAGCCTTGTGGGATGAACTCCTGATTCAGTATGAAAGTGCTCTGTAAGACTGAGTATGCTGTAGGAAAAAGGGCATCAGTTGTTGTCATTGTCAGACATTGTCCATCTGCCTCACTCAGATCTTCTGTTGAATCAGGTACTGCCCAGCTCCTCAGCTGGGAGAACACCCTGTGCAGTGGGGTGAGCACCAAACTGAGTGCTGTGTCTGATTCACCACCAGATTTGTACCGCCAGGTGATACCATGATGCCCAAGTCTCGTGATAATGCTCACAAAGCCACAGGATGTGTTCACTAGCAGATCTGCTGTGGTCACACATTGGTGTTTCCCACCTGCAGCCAAACCTCTGGCATGGTGTATGTTAGCTGTGGCATCCTTCCCCTCACTCCTCTTCCTCTCTCTCAGGGTATCAGCACATCAGTTACTGAGGAATGAACACAGAGCTTACAAGTTGGATGATGGAAACTATCTCCAAAATCAAATTTGAATGCTTCAGCCTAAACAGACTTAGATCAGAGTAAGAAATAAAATTCCTCTTTCCTAGATATCCAAGGGTAAAGAATGCGCTGAGTGTTAATTGTGGGTTTCTGCAGTATCATGGGTTAAAGCATCAGAGTTGGGTTTCTTCTCTGATGGGTGCAGGTGAAACAACACTTGAGATAGATACAGCCTGGGAGTCTGGAATTTATTCTAGGAGGCTTATTCCTATCTAACTGTATCCATGAACAGGTACCAAATGTGTACATGCAAAAAGGTGTTTGGAGGAAGATCCAGTCATCTCACCTGTGTCTGCATTTCGTTTCCTGAGCTGAGGCTCAGGCACTGCTTTTTCAGCACTGATGCAGTCCTGGGGTAGAAACCACCTACAGCTGAGGCTGGCTTTGCTGTGTGCTGAGACCCGCAGGTGTACAGGTTATTTCTAGGGCCCACTTCTGACCTTGATGTGCTGTGTTTCTGTAGAGCTCCCTGGCCAGAGCTGACAGCAGTGTGTGCACATGCTGATGGACTTTCTCAGGGTGAAGTGTTGCTGACCTTGTCAAACTACCTGCAAGGCTGGACCTGAAATTGTGCCTTTCGTTTGTTTTTCTTTTACACTGTAAAACACTGTACTATTGTCTTAGTAATAATCTCCACTAATACAGGAAATTTTCCATTGGCTTTCTTAAAATATATTTCAAAAAGTAACCCTCATTTTAAAGACATTGTAAAGTCTGTTTCCTGCTGTGAGAAGTTTCCATCCAAGATTGGTGATGTGGGGCCTCAGAATACTTGGTTCAGGTCTAGATCCTGCCTTATTGGCCAAGTTAATCTGTAGAGGAAAAACAAAGTTTGTTTTTCCTCTGTTCATGCCCTCAAGCTACCTTGAATAAACATTATGAGGTAGTTAGCAGCAAATATTTACAGATATTAATTAAATCACTGTCAAATATTGAAGGATTCTGACATTGCTTGGTCATAGAAGAATTCCATTTTAGATGCAAAATGTAGCACCTTCAGAAATTTTACACAGGAGGAATTAATAAAGGTAGTGGAATTGAGTTACTTCTTATTCAGAATGAACAAAGTTGCTTTTCTGTGCCAGTTGTAATGGGTATTTGTAAATTTTGTGTCCAAGTAAGGAATTACTATTCCTGACCCTAAGGAACTCTGTTTTGGATTATGCTAGTCACCAATTTTATTCTCTGTTTGGCAGCCTCAGAAAGGGAGTCTGAAATAAAAATTGACGAATAGTTGTGCTGAGATTCTTTGAATGCCTGAGGGGTGGGAGTGAGGGATGGCAGAGTTGCTTTGCACTGTAGGATTTGTGATCCAGAGCATATGAAGTGAATCCTGTTATTGAATGAGGGTAAAAGATGTCTGAGGGCTGTGAGTTCCTAGTGATGAACCCACCCACAATGTGATGGCTCTTATTTTTAAATGAGCTTTCCTGCAATTGGAGCCTTTTCATGGCTCTCCATCATTTTGTGGGAAAGCAGTGTTCAGTGTGCCACTGGCCATGGCATATCTGGTCAAATAGCAGCTCAGGACAGATCTTCAGAGTGCTTTGATCCGTGGTTTGTGCTAATCCAAGTGAGGGAGTTGCAAGGATAAATTGGCATTCTTTGTGCTGCCACAGAGCTGCTTCGGGTGAGGTGCTGCTGGGTATGAGTCACACACCAAAGCCAACGCAGCAGCACTAAAGCAATTATCCTCTTGCATGATCAGGATAATCAGGAGTGACACTAGTGATGAAAGGGAAGAAAATCCTGGCTGTGAGCTAGCAGGAGCATGTGGAAATACGGTTTTCCTGGGTGTCGTGCAGTTGTTTTCTTTGAGAAATTCTGCCCTTCCCCTCAGCCAGAAGGGTGTAAAGCAGGTCTGGGGGTTAGGGGGTTCAGCTGCCTGGGACTGCTGCTGCTCAGCAGGGTGTCAGTTCTGGGGGAATCCCTAACTCAGGGTGTGTTTGGCTCCTGGGAGGGAGGTGGAGAGCTCAGGAGCAAAGTGCCAGGCGCCAGGTCACCCCGAGGGTGAGCCCTTTCACCCCAAGGCCTCACTTCTCTCAACTGTTGGTCCTGATGTGCTGCTTCACATGGCACTTCTGGAAAGAACAGGCAGCCTCCTGGGCTCCTCCTGAGCCCATGCAAAACTTGGGGAAGGGAAATATCTCCTACCCTTTTGCAGCAAGCCTTGATTGTGGAAAGTGGACACGGTAGGTGATCTGTGTCCCCCCAGCACCTGCAGGGGCACAGGGAGAGCTCCTGCAGTGCCAGTGCCTGGGGGAGGAGCTGGCTCAGCTGAGTGCCAGGTGAGTGATTCATAGGTTGGACTTTACCCTGATTTGATTATCTATAGAAATATTCAGGGACTGAGTTAATTAGTGCAGTGTAGTGGTTTGAGCAGAAGTTCTTGGGCTGTGGGTGCTGTACTCCCGTGTGCTTTCAGTCCTGTGAGGCACTGCCTGGGCTGAGCCAGGGGGAGTCCTTTTCATCCAGTGCCCCCTGCCCAGCTGGCACATGGGAAGATAAGCAGGAATTACTGTGAGGAAAACAGAGGCTGATTTTGCTTCATGCATAAATGTAAAAAAAGGGTCTTTCTCCAGAAGCAAAGGATCAAAGTTTTCCTTTATTCATAACCTGTCTGTACAATATTTTGAAACACTTAATTAAGCCGAGAGTGAGTATAGAAAATGCTTCCTGGTTTGATGATGACACTTAGATAAATTCTCACGCCATCCTATGATACTTTCTACTCTGAGGCATTGTCATCCTATTCCAGCTTTGTGTTCAGAGCTGCTCCAAGTACAAGCTTTTGCTTCAAAGCCTATAACATTTCCAAAAAGCAGCTGTTTCTTGGAACGACGTCCTGAAAATCAGACTGCTTATTTGGATTCTATGGAAACATTGAACCAGAGCTGCTCGTCCTTCATGCCACCCAAAAGTGAAGTGGCTGCCTGTGGGTACCAGCAATCACTGGAGTTAGAATTCTGCATTCTGAATTCTTGCTTCAGATTTTAGCAACTCAGATAGATGTTGCTGGTTATAATTTATTGATGCTGCAGCTTGATAGGAAGCAAAATTGCTAGTGAGACCGTATTTTTCACAAAGTGCACCTGGAAATGTGCAGAGAGAATGGGTTTCTGTAGCTGCAGGACTGTCTGCACTGGCTGTCATGTTTACATGGAAATGCCATGAGTAAGGTTGATCTTTCTTAAATGTGTGTATTCCTTTTTCCAGTTGTATGCCTTGTTTATAAACCAGACTTCATCCTCAAAATCAGATTTTTATCTTTTTTGAAAGGCTTTGTAAACCTCTTTATGTTATGAAAAGAATCTACCCAAAATACTTATGACATGCTTCAAATCTGACATGAACCAGCAAGGAAATCCAGCCATAACTTACGTGACTAAGAGTATTTATGGAGGTCTTCAGTTAGCATGGTTTTGGTGGACAGCTTGGACCTTCAACAGCTCACTGCCTTCTTGTGGTTGGGTTTTCTTCTTGCACAGAATTTGCTTTTCTTTTGACATTCCTGTGCTTTGACATTCCTCTGTGTTGGCTTTGGGTTGGGCTTTCTGAGTGATGGGTGTTTTACTGAAACCTTCTAACCCTTTGTGTTCTGTTGTGCTTCCAGCCACTGATGACATTGTGAAAGTTGAAGTCTGGGATGTCGTTGACAAAGGTAAGATTTATAACTTTCTTTATAATGGAGATTCATTGTCCTTTCTCAATTTTAATTATGAACTTATATGGAATTCAGAAATACCTTGTTACTTCTGCTTTAAAAAAATACCTATATTTATTATATCACTTCCACAAAGAATAAGGAAAGGAGAGGTGGGTCTCCTATGCTAGAACCCATTATCTGGAATCTGAACTTCAGATCAAACCCAGTGTTCCACGTGCTCATGACAGATGAAGCAGCTGCTGCTCTGTGCATTCCGATTCTCTGAGCTTTAGAATAAACTTCACCTTCTCCCCTTTATAGTTTCCTGTATGTTTAGACAGGTTCTGAGTTCTTTGTTCTGGTTATAAAAGTTCTTGTTGAGCTGTTTCTGTGAAGGCATTCTGTTGTTAAATTGCTAAAACCTTAGCTGCAGTGGGTAATGTATGCAGGGGGGAAGGATGAAAGAGAAGCCAATTACTGAAATTCACTAGGACAGAAAATGCAATATGTGCATTCCAAAACCTTTTCTAAATGCTTAGCCAAGGAAAATTTTATGATATATAAATACATTTTTCATTAGTTTTCAATTTTTGTCAGAGTATAAACTTTTGTTTTATAAAGAGCAAAACCAAACCCCAAAACGTCTGTGAAGACACAGTCTGGATGCAGTGCACACTGGGAGGCAGTGGCATCTGTTCCTGGAAGGGGTTGGGGTTCAGATGTAAATCTCAACAGCCCATCCTGTAGCCCCGAATGCGGATGTTGTTTGGCTTCTAAGAGGCGTTTAGTACCCGCCAAGCTCCTGGTTTAGCGTGTGAATGTGGTCAGGAAAGTGGCTGTACAGGTGAGCAGCTCTTGCTCTGTGAGTTATGCTGCTTGTTTGGTGTCTCTGTCTGTCAGATTTGTTGACCACAGTCATGGAAACTCGAACTTTGATGGTTTGTCTGGTGCTGCCTTTCCTGCAGCCTTGGCTGGAATCTGTGCTCTCAGGCATTCCCCAGCAGAACAGCATCTCAGAGGCACCACCTGTGCAACTTACTCTTGTGTTACACCAAAAACTAGGAGAAAAGGTACAATAGGGAATGGGAAAAAGAGAAATGTTGTTTTTCATGTTAGCTGAACCGTATTCAAAAAAGGGGGAAAAAAAAGACAATTAGAGATAGCACCTCTTGTTCAGATACCTAATGGAGCCTTCAGGGTAAACTTGAGCCAGGAACTTTAAATGAAAATCCTGAGCACTTTATCTTTTTAGTATATTAAGCCCCAGTTTTCACAGTGTAGACAAAACCTTGCCTAGGCCAGAGTTACTGCTGAAGTCAGTCTGATTACAGTTTGGCTTTTGGATTGTGGGATAACAAGTGGAGGGCTGGAATCTGAGCAAAACATCTGTGTTCTCGCTGCCTTGCAGCTTTGGTATGAATAGATAGATATTTAATTTGGGAATCATGTGGTTCCAGCATTTATTTCTGTGAATAGCTTTTCTGAGCAGAGTCATCTTCTCAACTAGAGACTTGTTGTTTTTTTGGCGAAGGGGACGGGATGTGCTCTGTGCAGATGTTGGTAACAGCTCTTCTGGTCCTGCTTAATTTCTGTCAGTGGAGCCTGTACTGGAAATCTCAAAGGACTCTCTTCCCTTCACTTTTTATTCTTTTGAGATAAAACTCATTCTGCTAAGATCCGTACTGGTGGACCACAGATACACATTTTTTTTGCAATCAGTTGTGCACAGTCAGTGCAGTGTAAAAACCAGATCATCATGATGTTAATGAAATCAAATCTTTTCCTGTTGCCATAGCATTGTGAATTTGTGATAAGCACAACTTCAGGAAAATGTTCATATTTAGCATTAAGAGCTTGCTCATATCTAACTTTCATCCTAATGTTATGACATTTTTGTTTTCCTTCTGTATACTTAGGACAAAAATTCCTCCTGCGTGATGCTTTGGGTGAGAGCCCCACTGGACTCTAGACTTGCAGTAGTGAAGTATCCAGTGCTGCTGTAGCATAGTGCTGACAAGACCTGATCCTCCTTTTTTTTTTTCCTTGCCTACCAGATCCTGGCTAGTGTGCGTATTTAGAGTTGGGCAGAACACTGCATTTATCAGGCTGGATTTGGAACTGTCAGAAAAATGCATGTTCTGAATACATATTTCAACGTGAAGTTTTCCAGGCTAAAATTTTTTTGCCAGTGTCTCCCCATTTCCTTTTCAGAGGAAATCAGGAGACCTCTGTTTAAATGATGTGGGAAACTGTGTTGAAAGCCCTGATGTGGGTTACAGCTTAACTAACAAGTGCGTCCATGAACTGCAGTTTCCAGCTTCAGTTGTGTAAGCAGCTGTGGGCTCTCCCCTGCTGAGCAGTGCTGCTGCTCTGCAGTCACAGGGGGCTGGGGGGAACTGCACAAGTTGCACCCTGAAAACTTGATGTACATTTCTGGGCTGAAGTTAACGGTGATTTTCCTGAGTGGTGTTTCTCTGGTGCTCCCCAGAAGTGTGCTCCCTGTCCTTGCCGGTTCAGCAGTGTGGGTTTTCCCTCCAGAATCTGCTGGGATGCAGAGGCAGCTCTGCTGGCCCTGCCTGGCTGGTGACTTAGCTTGGTATTGGTTACTTAGCATCCAAATGATAATTTGGAAGTGTGGGGAGGTGTGTTATGAAAGCCTAAAAGCTGTGAGGTTGGTTAGTGTGGTGATGCAGTGGGGAATGGCAGCTGCCAGACTGCTGCTCCTCTTGGCTTGTTCTCGACTGTTTGGGATTCTGTTTTTTGATGTGCAGACTCCCTGGAGTCCAGACTTCCCTGCTGCCTGCTGCATTCTCCTTGGGCCTGCTCAGGGAGCTGGGATCATGTCTGGAAAGCTGCCATTTGTTAAAATCTTCCCAAGATGAGCTTGCCTCCGGCTGTGGATTGTATTGGATTTTGTGTGGCATGTGTAGTAAATATCATCTCCTTTGCTGCTCTTGGAACTGACAGAACACAGGAAAGATCTCTCTCAGCAAAAGTCACAATCCTGACTCATCTTTCTGGCTTTGCAGCAAGTTGTGTAACTGCTGCAGGTCATAAAGCTGATTCTTACAGATTCAGTAACAGATCCTGAATGCAGACAAGCTGCTTGAATGCAGGGGATTCAGGAACAGTTGGGAATTTCTGGCCTGTAACTTCTGCCACTTTGATTCCCACATATTTTCCAATACATGACTGAAGGGATCAAATTATATTTTTTTCTGTTGCCCCCAAAATGGACAAACCCTTTCCCATGTATTGAAGATTCCCTTCCTCCTTGCTGCCCCTTCACCCTTCTGCCTCCCAGACATGTGCTGCAAGAAGAAGATCAGAATTCATATTTCTATTATTTTCAGATGTCCCAAGTTGGATAACACAAGGGATGCAAATATTCCAGACGTGTATTTTTGACTGGGGAAGGGAAGCAGCTCCCTTGCACGGTGGACAGCATTTGCTGGCAAGCTGCACTGAATCCTTCTATCCTGCAGCAAAACTGATGGTACATACTGATGCAGAGACTCCAGTGATGATCTCAGCCCCAGTGTCCAGTAGGAGCTGTTCTGTAGACGCTGGGGCACTGCTGCCAAGGGTATTTGGTGCCAGTGTTGCTCTTATGCCTGTAAATGAGGAGCAGCCATCGTTCCAGGGAGAGGATCTGAGCCATTGCAGCACAAACACCCGTGTTTTCTGATTGAAGCTCCTCCATTACACATCAGTACAACCCCAAAATCTGGACTTCATGCATGCAGTGACAATCCTCACTGTGCCCTTGCCTTTATAGGCTGAATTACATCTTTTCGCTGCATAGATATTATCTTTGTCTGGTTCATCCTGCAGTTTGGGTTCCAAAAATAGAGCCTGTGCATGAATCTATACACACATGCGCTTTTCAGCTCTGTGACTCCTTTGAGATGACCTCCTTTGCAGCGCTGATGAGCAGTGTGCCAGAATATCACTCATTCCTCTGGATACACACGGAAAACCACGAGCAGGGAGAGGTGTGCAGGTTGTATATTCTGTCTCAAAGCACTGACTGTAAATGTGCCCAGGTTAGACAGACACCTTGATTGCTCAGGATGGGAGGAATGATGGAGAGTATTTGTGGTTGCTTGGGCTTCTCTTTTAATACCTAGAAATTTAGGTCATGCCAAGCATAATTTAGCAGTGCCTGCAGAAATAGCGATGTTTTGATACTCAGAGAAGCCACACAAATGTCACTGACTTGAAATGAATTGAACTGAAGTGGGAAAAGACATGCACAGCCTAGACATCCCACACCTTCAGCTGCGCTAGGAAGAATCAGAGCCCATACTTGGATCCCTCAGGGAAACACATTGCCCAAATGCGGAGGGATCAGGATTGATATTTCTGCTCCCTTCAGATGTCAGCAGTAAGATGACATGAGTGGGGCAAACATTTTGCAGTGATGCACAGAAGCACCCACCAGAATCACCTGCTGTAACCTGCAGCATTAGAGCTTTTCTGAATAACTGTATTTTCTTACTGTTTATCCTTGAGCTGTGTGCAGGAAAAACAAACACTGTTTCCCATGCAGCATCTGGCAGAACCCAGAATTCCACATGTGATTCAGCAGGGTTAAGAGTTGATGGAAGCTATTTTGGTCCTCAGTGTTACAGAGTCTTTTACAGAGTCAATGGGACGGTTTTTGCAGGTGCGTCTGAGCTGCCAGCACCTTCTGTTGTCAGCGACACAGGAAATTTCTAGAAGTGATGAGAAGGAATTCCAAGACTCTGCCAGTATAATTTAGTTAACTTGTCATTATTTAGACTAGGAAAATACAGAACAAAGTTATTTCAGCAGTACAGTTCTTAGCTGCTGTCAGTAACACCTGGGAGGTACTTGCTATCTGTCGAACATCACTCCTGATCTTGCAGAGTTATTCTTTGTGCAGCAAGGCATGCCTGTCCCACCCTTCCTCATCCCTCAGGCTTACAGTAGAAGTAGGATCTGCTTTAAGGTCATGTTCAAACTGCTGTACTCTTGTCCAGACCCATCCTGCAGTTCTTTGCCCAGTGTAATGCTTTTTATGTTTTTTTACAATTCTTTTTAAGGAAAATGCAAAAAACGAGGAGATGGTTTGAAACTGGAGAATGACCCTCAGGAGGTGAGTCACCTGGAATGCAGAGGTCTGCCTCCTGGGGGGAGGCCTCTTGTCCTCCTTTGGTCCATGGGGAGCAAGTTCTATATTTGTTTCTGCTCTCAGGCTGGCCTGGCAGGTGGGTGGGGGGCGGTGGGATCCCTGATGCTCTGCACTCTTTGCTCTGTGCATTTCAGCCCTGCTCCTGCCCTCACTGCAACTTCCCTGCTGCTTTCTGTCACTGGGAATGACTGTGCCCCAGATGTTGGCTCAGCAGCTTTGTACCTGTCTGCCCGTGGGCAGAAGCAGAAAGTCCTTTTGTCAGGGCCTTCTTGTGGGGCCTGAAGAAGTGACTTGATGCCCTGCTCTGGCCGCTCCTCGGAGCTGGGCTCTTAGACTCTCACTGGTGCCAGTCTGCTCAGGCTGTGTGGTCAGATGAGGAGAATTTTCCTTAAAGTATTCTGCCATGGGAAAAGCCTTTATGAGAACAGTTACCACATCTGCTTCTTCCTTTGCAAATGTGGGTGCATTTTCCACTCCTGGGGAATGAGTGAGAATTGTTCCAGAGGCACCAAATTCCAGCAGGAGCCATGGAGACAAAGTTGGGACCAGTGCTATTTGGACTTTGCAGCATGCAGAGTCCAAATGATGAAAAGGCAATTGGGTGCTAATAAATCCTGCCAGTCCTCCATGGGAGAAACTGCCTCCTGCTTTTGGACGCCAGAAGCATTAGGAGTAGAGCCAATATCTGGGTCAGGAAAAAGATGGAATGAGAGCTGTGTCCTCTGTCCTCCACCCTGTAGCTTATATGGAGTTCTCTCGCCAAGACAGGATTTGGAAGCGCAGGGGAAAGGGACAGGGATGGATTTTAGCATGTGCTGTCAGAGACTGTCAGGTGCTTCACATCCTGTTCCTATGGGAAATGGAGGCTGGGAACCGCCAGGTATCTTATTTCAGTGATAGTGGTGTGAAATCCACGGGCATTCCTTACAGTGGTCGTCCCTTTAGGAAGTTTGACTATTCAGTACTGTATCCATTGTGTTTTGTACCAGCCTGAAGTTGAATCCGGTTATTTACTGCTGCTTTGCCTGTATTTCCTCAGGCAGAATCGGAAATGGCTCTGGATGCAGAGTTCCTGGATGTCTATAAGAACTGCAACGGCGTCGTGATGATGTTTGACATCACCAAGCAGTGGTAAGAGACCTTCAGTGGCACCATGTGATTCTCCCTTGTTCAGGCAAAACAAATGACTCCCAGATTTCCAGATTCCCAGTTGGATTTGAAAGCTGATAACCAGCCTAATGAGTTGAAGCAAGCTTGTACCCTTTAAAATAAAAGCTTTATCTTGTGACACGGCTTTTAATACACTCCTCTCCTGGGCTTGTTCCAAACAAGCAGTGTCCCAGTGGGTTGTGTGCTGCAACTGCTGATATGCTGCTGGCTAAGGCTTGATAATTAGTGCTATCACAGGTGCAAAGTGCATGTTACAAACCCCTGCTCCCCAGAACACAAGGGAAAAGAGAATGCTAGTGAGAAACTCCCAAGAAACTGGTATTAGTAAGGATTATTTAGAGGCCCCAGGCTGCATTAATGTACAGAAGTAATGAACTGTTCATTTTGCACATCTGAGGAGGGTGAGAGAGATAAGGAAACCAGAGTGGAAAGAGGAGGGCGTGAGAGCTCCTGCTCTATATTTAGGCTGGTGTTGTTCAGGTTTGGTGTGGGTCAGTGAGCCTGTGGACAGCTGAAGGGAGGAAATCCTTTCCTTCTGCTGACCCCACATCATTTTGCAGGACTGAGGGCAAGATTGCTGTGGGAGATGTGAGGGTTCTGGTGAAAGTGGATTATTGAGCTTTTGAAGTTGTTTTTGAATAAAGAATCATCCAAACATATTGAGGGTTAATGTATTTCTCTGACGGGGTAAAGAAGCCACAGACTTGGAAGGATTTTGGAAAAAACAATTTGTGTTGTTGTTCCTTGTGATTTGTGCATGAAACTGCTAACAGAAGGATGTTCCCACTCATCTGCCTCTCTCTCTCCCCTCTGATGAAGGACATTCAACTACATTCTGAGGGAGCTTCCTAAAGTGCCGACCCACGTTCCAGTGTGTGTGCTTGGGAATTACCGGGACATGGGGGAGCACCGGGTCATCCTGCCTGGCGACGTGCGGGACCTCATTGACAACCTGAACAGGTGAGAGGGTCCCCGGGCAGGGCAGCAGGCCTCAGCTGCTCCCTGACCCCACCCGTGGGTAACCGTGGCACTGCCGTGTGTCACATCCGTGTCACATGTGTCCTCTGCCCTGCGCCTGCCTCGGGCTCCCAGACCTCCTCGTGTCTCACGAGCAGCGTCTGCTGACACCACGGGCCCTTTGATCTGGGAGCAGATCGTTTGCCATGCTCCTGGAAACAGCGTGTGCCTTTCAGAAGTGCTGTTCCCAACAAGTCATCTTCTTTCTGGATAGTCCTTTTTTTGTGAAAGAATCCTCTCCCTGCGGCACAGCTGTTCTCTGCTCCAAGTGACTGAGCTACAAGAGAGCCAGCCAGTGCAGCTGTGTCCTTGCTCTGCCTCTGAGCATCCCCACACAGCACTCACAGGGCGCAGCCAAATCACACCTCCCTCGCCAGCCAGACAAGCATTTCCCTTGAGCAGAGATCTGAGGTGCTCTGTTATGTAGTATAAAATAGTATTGGTTGTTCAAGATTCAGTAGATTGTACCTTTTTATGTAGTTTTATGTTTTTAAGGTACTTTTTTTGTTTTCCTCATCTCTTATTTGGTCATGCCTGTGTTAGGTACAAAGAAATGGTGTCAGTTTTAAGATTTTATCTGTGATGAAATAATTTCTTTACAAATTAATTTCTATATATGATTTTTGTCAGTCTGATTGTGGTTTAAAACAAAACCTGCACTGTGAAATGAACAGCTTGTAAAGCTGTGAATCCCCAGTTTAGGAAACCAACATCCCAGTGTCCTGACAGAGTATTTCTTAGCCTGGCAGGCACGTGACACTGTCACCAACAGCCACCTTCTGCCAGCCTTCAGTGTGAATTTTGGCTGTACACGAAATAACGAGCCCAAGCGGAATGACCTGCTGGGCTGCATTTGAGGGTGGGGGCTGGCGTGTGGGGTGGCTCGTGGTGTGTGCTTCAGCCCTGTGCAGGGTGTGCTGGGTACAGTGTCCCTCTCTCTGCTTGGCACAGGCCTCCTGGCTCCTCCTATTTCCGCTATGCTGAGTCTTCCATGAAGAACAGCTTTGGCCTCAAGTACTTGCACAAGTTCTTCAACATCCCCTTCTTGCAGCTGCAGGTAAGGCAGGGATGTTATCCTCATGTGCTGGGTGTGTGGGACAGATTGCATTTGCTTCGTCTCTAAGGCAGGGATTTGGTATTTGGGGTGTCATTTGCTGTTAAAGGATCCTGAGAAGATCTTTGTTTTCGTTAGAGTTGGTATAACAAAATTATGTCAGAACATTGGTGCCTCTGACTTAAACCTGTCTCTGGCTGTGCTGAGTTCCCAATGCTGACCTCTGGAGAAAGGCTCCATTTTCCCTGGCGTGAAAGTGGCATCCAGTGATGCAGTTACCAAGTCAAAAATGTAACATACACACTTTTGTTAAACTTTGGATTTCAGTTCTGTTCAGTTAAAACTCAGACGGGAAGAGATTTGGCCATTACTTGAGCAGTTCAGGAACCTCTGTTTGCTGAAAAACTTGCCCTTGTGCCACAGGTTTATGAGCAGTGCCTCATGCTGCTCCTCAGTAGCTGCCTTGGGGCACTTTGCAGCTCCCGGACACTCACTGGGAACCTTCTGCTGGAGTGCACAGGGAGCAGGGCTGGCCCTGTTTAACATCCAGTGCAGCATGAGCTGAAATTTGTAGGAAAATCACATCTAAACTTAAATGCTAAAGGTTCTGCTTATCCCTTCAGAGATCCTTGCCAGTACCAGGCTCCAGAAAGGAGTTTTTTCCTTTGGAGCAGAGCAGGATTAAAGGAGAGGCATGCTGCCAGGTATGAAATGCACATAGGATTTAATCAGCCTCAAAGGTTTCTGTGTCACTCAGCCTGCCCTCCACAGCTTTCCAGGGCAGAGAGGTCCAGCTGTATCCGAGGTCCCAGGCTGTCCCTCAGCAGGGTTGGTGTCCGTGTGTGGTTGTCAGTGGCACATTCCTGTGCTCAGTTTACAGTCATGCATCTTCCATGGAGAAAGCAGGGGCTGAAATCCATACCCCCAGTACAGAGCACATTCTCCCTGTCAGCCTGGGCCATTCAATTATTTATGAGTTCCTTTCCAGAGGCAGGATTGGCAAACCTGAGGATGCAGTTTAGCTGTAGGTATTGCTGGTGGCCCACAAATGGGATCAGGTCACCCAGGCCTCCGGATGCTGCGCTGGAAGGAGACAGGATTCTGCAGACAGCTGAAATTGCCTTTTCCCAGGAAGCCCTTGCAAGTGGCTTTCAGCCAAAGCATTGGTCTGTAGCACATGATTTATTCCCTTCTTTTGGGTCATTGCTAAAAATAAGCTGTTTCTTTAATATTTTAATAACCAGCATGGTAAAATAGAATATTTTTTGAAGTATTTGGAAGTTTTTTAGTAGTGATGAATTTGTACAAAATTAATTGCAACTCTCTCTTAATTAAATATATATTCTTGCCTTACTGTGATCTGTGAAAATTGAAATAAATGAAACTGGTGTGTGTCTCAGTGCCAAAGTATAAGGCAAGGCACACCACTTGTTTAATAGAAGTCATTATCAAAGAGCCTAAGGTAAGCATGGAGAGCAGTGGCCCTTCTGTCTCTGTTCAGCTAATTTGCTCAGCATGTGTTTCACCTGTCTCAGGAAACTGGGGACAAAGAAGGAGCAGGCTTGCCCTTTTTTGTCTCATTTTTGCTTATACTGCATGAATAATATAAAATGATGACATCTACTACTTCTGAGATCCTGATTTTATTGAATTCTAAAATCTAGAACTTGAATTCTGAAGTCTTTATTAGTACTTCTGATTAGCATAGCAACTAAATATGAATAGCATATTTTGCTGAATCCTTCTTGTCTGTAAACCACAATAAAGGAATTGGCATTAAGTAATGACTTCGTAATTCCATGCATACATGTTAATTAAAGTCAAGTTTCCATCTGCAGAGAGCACTTGAATATGATGAATAAAAATTACTCAGCAAAGAAAAGAGGGATTGCTCCAAGCTCTTAACACAATGGCAAAGGTAAATGTGGAGACTATATGCCTTGGAAGCAGTAAATTAGCTTAAATGATCACAGAAGCCCTTAAATTTCAAGGACTATGTCTTCCAGTAAATTAGGGTTACCAACTGTGATGAATCACCTAGTCTTACAGTACAAAATAAAAACTACTTAAACCTTTTTTGCTGATTTCAGTCATGGTAGAATTTGATACGAATCAGTTACTCCATAGAGGGCTCAGGCTGTGCTGTGACATTTGCCCAGGACACAGCATTTGGTGTGGTTGGTATGAGCCAGATGAGTTAATCGCTCTTCAAATCTGTGCAGTGTCTTGATACCTTCAAAGTTGTCACCTCTGTGAAGCCATAATGCCAGCAGCACCATCGCTGAACACCATCGCTTCATGCAAATGTTTGTCTTCTCAGAGGGATTTTATTCTGGGAATTATGTAATAAATTTCCTTTTGGGCTTTTAATCTGATGGGAGTTTAAGCATTGTCAAACAGGCAATTAAGAATTCACCATGGTTATTGATGCTAGCCTTCAAAAATATTTGTCAGAGCAAAGCTTAAATGTACTTGGAGGATAAGGCAGTTATCAAAGCAAAAACCTTGGCAGTTTGGAGGAAGCCTGGGGTTTCTCTGCCATCTCCTCCTGCCTAGGCAGGGACACAGCCCATGGCACCACAGCCCTGCCACAACAGGGACTGTGCAGGGCTGGGAGTCACCGGCCCAGCTCAGCACAAGCTGTCCCTGCTGCTGTGCCACCCCGTGCACAGGCAGTGGGAGAGGGAGGATTGGTGCCCTCAGGCACTGAACACTGTGGCTTTTGACTCCAAAGTTCGGGAGGTGAGCTGATTGGCATGGCCAGTGCCCAGCTGTGTGCCAGCCAGCTGTGCCTGAGCAGAGGGGATGGGGCTCTGGGGCAGGATTTGCACCACTGACAGCTCTAGTCTTGTCCAGGGCACCCAGAAGGATGTTTCTGCAGGAGTGGATGCTGTGTCAGCCCTGCAGGGCCACAGCCCAGGAGGGAGCTGGCTGTGCCTGTGGTTATTGATCTCTCCTTGCTGCCGTCTGGATGTCGGGAGGAGGGAGTCTGTTAAGCCAGCACTTCCCCTCAGCTGAGGTTTTTGTTGGAGTTCTGTTGGAATGTGGGAAAGGAAGGACTGAGTGGGGCAGCCCTGGGTTACATTAGTGCAGTCAACTCACTTTATTGCCCATTTGAAATGGACTGGGGTGTCTGGCCCCGCGCTGTGGGACAGCAGCTGGAGGCAGAGGGGCAAGGACTTCTGAAATGTCACTGAATTGACAGGTTGTGCTCACTCATCTACCCTGACAGCAAAAAAAAAAATTATCGGGAGGCTTTGCATCAGCTGGGTCCTGCTCCCAGAGGGGCAGATTTAGCACAGGGAAAATCAAAGGCCTGAGTGAATGGTTTGCACAACTGATTTCTGCAGGAGCTGAATCCGTTCTCCAAATGTAACTGGTGATGTGGTGTCTGAAATAACACAGTATTGATTTATGGCTGAGAACAGCTCACAGAACAAGGTGCTTCTTACACACAGACTTTATGGATTATCTACTTTTTATTCACTTTCCCTTTGCACTCTATTTAAATGGACACCGTGATCAGGGCCAGGGCTCCCGTTGGACGCGTTGCTGTGGCAGAGTGGTGACACAGGATCTCAGTGCGCAGAGATCTGTTACAGTGACCCTTTGCTCAGACCCAGCTTGTTTTCTTTTCCTCAGAGGGAGACGTTGCTACGGCAGCTGGAGACGAATCAGCTGGATATTGATGCAACTCTGGAGGAGCTGTCAGTGCAGCAAGAGACTGAAGACCAAAACTACGAACTGTATGTCACTGAGCTGTCTTTTCTGTTTTGGGTGTCATGTGAATGTTGGGCAGCCCCAGCTGTGGCATGTGGCCAGGTCGAAGGGTCTAGAGAATAATGTTTAGGGAACCTTTGGATAAAATTTTGCATTCAAATGGCATCACCTGAAGTAAAGCATGCACCTGGGGATCCCCTGGTTCCTCTGCCCTGTGTCTGTTCTGTGCCCTGGCTGTGTGCTGGGCTGCTTGGAATGGCGTTTGCCAGGTTTAGCCCCACAAAGCCAGAACACCTGTAGCACAGTGAACAGGAATCCATATTCTGTGCATTCCCATCACAAGGGCTTTATTGCAGTGGTGTGCAAGCCAGAAAAGTCAGCCTCAGAATGTATTGAAAAAAAGGTTATTTACAGGCAGCTTTGTTTGGAAATTGGAATCAATGATTATGAAATATTCATGCACAGGCTTTTGGACAAGCATTTTTCAGACCAAGTATAAAGTTCTATAACCTTGTTCAGCACATTTTCCTTGGAGAGCATTGAAATACCCCAATTCACACAATGCTGTGCTGTTTTCAGAGCATTCACCTCGTTCTCCTCCTCAGGGACTAGTTAGTCACCTCATGCCTTCAGCACTTCTCTTGATGTCCCTACTCAAAGGACTGGGCTGTGTGGGCTGTGCTGTCAGATGGCTTTCCATACTTTGTCCCCAAGTGCCACATCCACATGTTTTTCAAACACTTCCAGGGATGGTAGCTCCACCACTACCAGGGCAGCCTGTTCCAATGTCTGACTGCCCTTTTTGTGAAGAAGTTTTCCCTAATATCCAACCTCAGCCTCCCCTGGTGCAACTTGAGGCTTCTTTTGCTTTTTGCTTTTTCCTTTTTATTGCTTGTTGCTTGGTAGAGGAGCCCGACCCCCACCTGGCTGCTCCTCCTGTCACGAGGCCCCACGTGTCACACCTCCTCACGAAGCCTTGGTGTTGGTTGCTTCAGTTTATACAGCACTGGGAGTTCTGCTGTGGGTCGCCCAAACTGCACAGCAAGGGGAGGTGACCGCAGGTCTTTGGGGCCTCAGGCCGTGGTGTGGCTGCTGCAGCACTTGCTCAGAGGCTATTCCCGCTCTCCTGCCATAAAATCAGGCCAGGGAGCAAGGCGAGGTGACAGCGCTAGGACATCTCAGTTATTCCATTCACCCCTGTGCCCGTCTGGTAGCTGGTCTGTCACAATGACCGGTGCTAAATTTGGCTCAGTGAGAACAGAAAGAGAACAAGAACTCTTCTCCTGCTGCAGCGGGGGGGACCTGAGGACAAAACGTCACTGATCCAAAATGTGGATCCCAGAGACAACACGAGGTGGCACACGATGCTGCCTCTTCTGCCTTACGTAAGCCAGCCTGGGCAGCCACTGCCTGCCTGTGCCTGTGGGAGACATGCTCTGCTTCCAGTGCTTTCCCTGTGTTAGGCTCCCCGCTGCCTGACACACCTCTGGCTCTGCTACTTTCCCTGTGCTCTCAGACTTTACATTTTCAATACTGCTAAGAGAATATTTCAGCTTTATTTGAGTTCTTGAATCCTTGTTAAACAAACAGCAATGACTTTTATGATGTTCTGAATTTGTACCTAATTTGCTCAGTTTCTCCATTTTTAGTTGTACCCAGCTCATCTTCTGTTTTCAAGGAAAACGTGTTTATGTTCAGTGTGCCCATTCCCCCACAGAACGGTGCCAGGGCTGGACAGCCCTTTCGGTGAAGAAATTTTCCCCAGTATTCAACCTAACCCTGCCCTGGCACAACTTGAGGCTGTCTCCTCTCCCCCTGTGGGTGCCAGACCAGTGACTGCAGACAGGCATTTGGGCTGCCCTGCTGAGGACGCTGCTTTGGGGAGACACATTCCCCACAGGGACAGCTTTAGTCACTGCAGAGTCATTGACTGGGGGTTGGGATTTTATTTGCCTGGTGTTTTTTTCCACATTGAGCACGGCTTGTAATTTCAGGAAGGCTGTGGTGCTGAGTAACACCAGCACTGTGGCAGGAGGAGCTGCTGCTGGAGCTGTTCTGTGGTATCCTCCACTGTATGGAAATACAGGTCCGGAATTACGCCAGCTACAGGCTGAATTACCAGCTGGGAAAGTAAACCCACTCCTGCTTTCTCTTCCCCTGCCCCACTTTTGTCTTCTCCACTCGCTGTGAATCCTTCTGGTCATCGGACAGGTCAGGAGCCAGCCTGTACTGGAATGGGACTCTATCTAGGTCATGTTTTTGGGGGTGCTGCATTAAGAATTAAGTGCATCTAAGCCTGTCATTAGTCAGTCTTGCTAGAGAAGTGGGGGACATGGAGCATGTCCTGTGTTTTGTGGAGCAGGGAGTTATCCTGCTGCATCCATTTTATCTGGTGGAAAACAGGACAAAAGCAGGAATTAAACCTGCTGGCCATTGATTCCAGATTCAGGGACCTGCACTAGGGGGGATCAGGGGCAGTACCTTTAATGAGCCCAAAACAAGCATGTGGAAATCTAACCCTCACTAACCCCAGTTAAACTGATGTCATACAGCCAGTTAATCTTCATTTTCACAATTAATAAAATAACCCAAAGCCTTTCTTGCCACGTGAAATACACTTGAACAATTTATCACAGCATGTTAGAACCAGGAGCCAAAAGGCTTTAGGCTGCTCCCATCTTCAATATTAAACGAACACGAGCACTGACAATTTTAGGAATTGTGAGGCTAACAAGTCCTTTTGTGTTTTTTGTATTCACCCTGGGAGCAGAGCAACAGTAACCTGAGGCCCTGATGAATTTATGTTCCCGCGGAGCGTGTTCATCTTTAAAATTGCATAAAAGTCTCCTCTTGTGAGCAGGTTCAACCACTAGTGAATTATTCAGGACTCTGAGGATGTTTTGGACTTATTTGGTCTGTAATGGAAGGATTGAAAGGCAAATAAGGAGCCCCTGCGGGTGAGGACAGCTGACCCACCTGCACGTACATCGTATATTTGCAGTCTCTGTATTCCAGTGGAATAAAGGTGCTCAGGTGTGAGTTCACCTTGTGCTTTAGTAGGACCTGGTCTGCTACATCCAGTGTGGGCATGAAGCTACTTATTCCACAGTAAGGTTTTGAGTCATTTTCCAGAGGACTGATGGATAGAACAAGGCATGGACAGATTGTATAGAATCTGAGAAAAAACAGACACATGGCAGGTTTGGCCCGGTGTGTTCCCAAAAGAGCCACACTTGTGCCTCTGAGGAGTGTGTGTAAAGCCAGAGAAAGCATTCATGCATTATGTAGTATTTTCAAAGTGTGGAGGATGCTTAGACACCTCCATCCTGGAAATTACTGCAAGCTTGCTGGCAGCATTTCATGTGTGCTGTTTTTTCACCCACCTCCCTCACAGGAGATCTGACTATAAAAGCTCAGCAGAGCTGGTTTGTGCAGCCGATGTAGAGCCAGTGTCAGACCACCCTGATTTCCCCAGTGTCACAGCACAAGGCTTGGCCCACGTGTCTAGCTGGAGATGATGGAGGTGACACGAAGCACACGTGTCACAGCTGTCCTCAGTGCTGTGCTGGGGCAAGAATCTGTGTTGTGCTGTCCCCAAATAACCATTTGTATCTTCCTACTAAAGAACTTGCTGTGTCCTGTTCTTATGCCCTTCACACACGGCAGGTGACAAAGGTACAGAAGCACAGGTGCAGACAAAGCCTGCATGTGTGTTACGCCCCAGTCTAGTTGCGCTGGAGGGAAGGATGACACTCTTTATACTTCAGTTATGTAGCGAGGTTTTTTTCCTCCAGCTCTTAAAATTCATGTGTTTCTAGAGGAGAAACAGGTGGTAGTCGCAGCCTTCCCTCCCTCTGGAGCTGGCTACTTTCCCAGAACAAAGCAGGTTGTTTCCAAAATGGGCAGCTTTGGTAGAACCACGTACAGTAAATCTTCAAATACTTTGGTATTGTTAAGAGTTTCCTGTGCTTTGTTGAATCCAGCTTTAAGTACTCTTTGAGCTTCATATTCTGTATCCTGAAGTGACTCTATACATTCTTTGCATCTCCTTGTTCCCAAATCTTCATGTACAATCATCTTATCGTATCCGAGTCAGCCTCAATGGTGGGACTCAGCGACCTGAGGCTCAGAGGTTGTTTATTCTGGTTTCATGTGGTGTTGGTGATTTAGGTGTTCCCACAGACTGTCAGGGAGCCCAGCACAGTCAGGAGAGCAAGTAGTGCTGGCAGCAGTGCCGTGGCTGCTTGGTGCAGCAGTGCCCAGGCTTGCAGGCTTCCATCCAGGATCGCTGTTGCTATAAACAGGAACAGGGATACATGTAGATCAGCTGGGATTAATCTCTCCTCACCGTTGGGAGGCAGGAGTCCTTAACCCTGAGTGGGGCTTGGGAGGAGGAGGAGTGAGTACCACAAAGCAGAGCTGTTCAGCTGTCCTGTCTTTGGCTCACCAGAAGCCCCGGATCAAAGCTGGGAGGAGAGGAATGGCAGAATTCAGCACTCAGCACGTGCTGTGGAGCTGCACATCCCATGCAGGCAAAGCTCATGAACAGCTTTTCAGGCCGTGGCAATTTACATGGTTTGGGGATGAAGAGCCTTTGCTTTGTTGCACAAGGGCTGAAGTGCAGGGCCCTGTGGTTTGCCTTTCCCACCCCACAGATGCTGTGTGTACCCTGCTGGAGGATGCTGAGCCATGGCCCCCCTCCTCAGGAAGGGAGTGCAGTGACAGAGATGTATTGAGCACACACTATTATGTTCCTGCAGCATGTGTGATGTATTGTGCACCTTCCAAACAAACCTGATGCAGTCTCCACAGAGCTCAGTGCAGGAGTTAAACTCCTTTATGTTTTCTCTCTGGTGCATGACAAATCCATGCATCATTTTCAGTGGAACATGTTGTCGTGCAGCTCGCCCCAGGAGAGGGAGGATGGGGACTGGATGCTGCGTCGCATGCTCAGAGCTCAGCTCTGCCGGGAGCTCGTGTTGGTGTAGCCAGGGCTCTGGGTGGAATAGGCACGTAATCTTTGTCCCAGATCCTGGTGGAAGCATCCGTGAGTCCACCACAGCTTGGCACTGGTTTAGGTGCCTTCACAGTCTGCAGCTTCCTCACAAGGGATAGCAGAGGGGCAGCACCGATCTCTGCTCTCTGTGACCAGGGACAGGACCCAGGGAACGGCTGGAGCTGTGCCAGGGAAGGTGTAGGTTGGGTATCAGTGGGCAGCACGTGACAGCCAGGCTCCTGCATGGCTGGGATTGCAGTCCTTAGTCCAGACTCCTGGAATGAGTGAGGGGAGCCTTTCCAGCCATTCCCATGTGGAGAACTGGGAGCAAGAACACTTTTTTCCTTGCCCTTGAATAGATGATGATTTTGTTTGTACCATTGAATTTCTTCCTGTTTCTGTTACCTGGGATCATCCAGTTCTATCTGTATCTTGTCCCTGTCCTCCTCTCTGTTGATGGTGCCTCACTAGTTCTACTTTTTAGTGCTGCCCTTGATCTCCACTTTAGCCAGTTACTTAGTTAGGAAGGACTGCTGGTTTTCCAGTTCAAGTAACAGCTTCCTGGGGCTATTGTTCCCTAGGGCTCAAGACACTGCTGGTCATAAAATACATTGTTTTGTTCCTTGAAAGTATATCAGGTTACTGCCCTAAAATAGGAAATTATATCTCAAGGAGGCTTAGAGTCTCTTAGCCCCCGCTGTTTGCGTTCTGCTCAGCAGTCAGTCCAGGGAAGGTTCTGGCTGGCTCAGGTCCCTGAAGGACAAGGTCATGCTCTGTGTGGGAGAGGAGGCTCTCCTTTGACATTCTCATTGCCTGGAGCACAACCAGGGAACTCTTGCAGAACCAGATGAACCCAGAGCCTCTATGCACAAATTAAGCTTAATGAAATGAGAGGGGAGATCAGGATGTGCTGGATACAGGATGCATTATACAGGATGCTTCACTTTGGGTGTCCTCTATATTTCTCAGCTGTGCAGCATGTGGCAGATCTGATTTTCAGTCCATTTTATGGCAAGAACTTGTCTCTGTCCGTGTTTCTCTGCACACAGCTTGTGAAACGGGCTGCTGACCCTGTGGGCTGCAGAGGGAGGCTTGGGTTAGGCTTGGGTTTCTTTTGGAAAAGGAAAGAGCTTTTCACTCTCTACAGCAGTCCAGGCTTTAATGTTCTTCCAGTCGGGAACCCAGCCAGGACCACAACCTGCCCCAGAGCTCCTGCTGCTTGGCTCCAGGGCCTCCCACAGAGAGGGGGAATGTGTGCAGGGGAGAGCCTGCATGTGGATCTGCACACTGCGAGAAGGGTGATGGCAGTCAGTCTTCTCTGAGCCCTCAGGACAGCTCTTTTCTTTTGATGTTCAAGGATTCTGCTGTCAAATCCATTCTTGGCTGATAGAGGTTATTATAGCAGTTTTCTTGAGCACTATGATTTCTTCTGCAGAATCTAAAAATGTGCCATTCCTACAGCACTTATTCCTTTAGAGACATATGTCCAACAACTGACTTCAGGTTGCGTTTCAAGCCCTGGCATGTTTTTATAGTCTGTCTATTCAGGGAGTTCCCAGTAGTGCTGCAAATATAGGTTTCATCCTATAGTGCAGAGCAGGTTGGGATTCTCCACACCTCGATGCAGATGAGCTGAGTTCAGCTCGTGTGGGTAAACCGGATGTATTGTGACCCAGGGAGTCACAGTGTCACTGGAAGCAGATCCATACCCTCCCAAGCCCAGCTGGAAGCAGACCCCTACTCTCCCAGCTCAGCACACAGCCAGATAAAGAGGGCTGTGTAGAGGAGGGAGAGGGACTTTTTTTATGGGCAGGTAGTGACAGGACAAGGGGCAATGGTTTTAAACTGGCAGAGGGCAGGGTTGGATGGGAAGAAATTCTTCCCTGTGAGGGTGCAGAGGCCCTGGCATAGGTTGCCCAGAGAAGCTGCGGCTGCCCCTGGATCCCTGGAAGTGTCCAAGGCCAGGCTGGACTTGGAGCAGCCTGGGAGAGTGGACAGTGTCCCTGCCCATGGCAGGAGTTGGAATGAGATGAGCTTTAAGGTCCCTCCCAACCCAAACCAGTCTGGGATTCTGAGATTCGCCTTACATTTGTAATTTATCTTCCCCACAGCTTCCTGGAAATGATGGAAGCCCGAAGTCAAGGACACACATCACCACTAGCAACGAACGGGCAGAGCCCCTCCTCTGGCTCCCAGTCCCCCATCGTACCCCCGAGCTCCACATCGACGGGCAGCTCCAGCCCCGGCACCCCGCAGCCGCCGCCGCCGCTCGCCACAAGCTCCACCATCCCTCCCGACCCCGCGCCATCCTTCTCACCCGTGCCTGTGCCCGAGGCCCCGCAGCCCCCCGCGCCCGCCGCAGCCCCCGCGGCGCCCCCGGCCGCAGCCCCCCCGCCCAGGCGGGGCATCATCGCGCGCCTCTTCGGGACATCCCCTGCCGCCGAGCCCACTCCTCCACAGCCAGGTACGTGCTGGTGCCCTGCCCAGCCAGGATGGGACCTGGGCACCTTCCACTGTTTCCATTTCATTTTTCCCTGCGAGAGGCTGAGCAGACAGGTGTGTGAAGGCCACGGGGAGAGCTGGGCTGTCGTTCTCTATTCTTCTCGTGATCGGTGTTTTGGTTTGTCTCTGTGCTGCATGGGGACTGTGTCCAGCCAGCTGGGTGGTGGCTGTGGCATGCTT
This sequence comes from Pachycephala philippinensis, assembly GCA_013397055.1. NCBI lineage: Eukaryota > Metazoa > Chordata > Aves > Passeriformes > Pachycephala > Pachycephala philippinensis. Next base: position 507,419 of record VWZT01014170.1, on the reverse strand, counting down.
AAGAGGAAGATCCTGACCACATAGGAGACACTAATAAAAGAAATACAATGTCAGGTTCGTACCAGGAGCAAAAATGCCTCTTGAATAGCAAAAACAATGGCTGGAGAAGCTATTTGAAGTGCCATCCTTGCACACGTGTGGCAGTCCGGAGGGGCTCCTGTGTGTAACGGAGAGAAGCGGAGTACTGGCTTTAAAGGTTATTCAGCCAGAAATGGTCACGTAGGTCCAGGCTCCGCAGCAGATCCCCTCTGGGGAAATCTGCTCCTTCAGAGCACGTCTGGGAGGAGGGAGCCCTCGGCTGCTGCCTCAGCACTGGTACCCGGTGGAGCAGCACAGCCCTCGGTCCAGACCCTGCCGGACAGAGTGCCAGGGCAGAGGCATCAAGGGTTTGTTGCATGTAATTTTACTGATCTGGACCATAATTTGCCTGTCACATTCACTTTGTTTGTGGAGCTAACTGGAGCTGCAGAGCTGGCACTGCCTAAAAATCATGACGTGGTTTGAGTCACCCTTTGGAAATACCTTCCCTCTCACACTGGCTCACAGTGCTCCTGAGACACCCACAGAGAGAAAGAAGGAGGTGCTGTGAACATTGGTTGCAATTTCAGATGTTGAAATGGTCTGGTTTTAGATCTGCACACAGTGTTCTGCATCCTGTGCCTCTTCCCAGATATGACACAATGCACCCATTTTGGTTTGTTTATGACTCTTCCTACCCAGAGAAAACAAAACAAAAACCAAAGAGGAGCAGATGTTAGAAATTCCTTGTCAGTAAAAAAAACCTTTGTAATTTTGATCTGTGGGAAAAAAAAGATAAGTGGTCTACTACCAGTGTTACAGTGATTGGGTTTTGGATTTTTCTTTTTCTTCTCTTTTTTTGACTCTTTCTTAGCTTGACAGCTGTTTTGGGCTTGTGACTTACAGCCCTGATATCTCAGAATGCTTAGGGACGGTTGCAAAAGGCAGCCAGGAAGAGCTGATGTGTCAGTGTTGCAAGGTTTCAGTAGTGTACCAGGGGCGTGCACCTCCACTGGAACGTACCCAGGGACCAGATCACTGGAAAGCAGCTGAAAAATCATTGTTACCAAGTAATACTTGATTTTTCTGGGAGCTGATATTTAAGCTTTCTCTTGAAGTCTTAGAGTAGTAATTCTTTTGGCTGTGGTTTAGCTTACACCAATGCTGCTCCATGGCATTAGTGGTAGTGTTTGTATGCAGGAGTGATCTGAAAGTTTTGCTAAGGAGAGCAAAATCTAGGAAAAAAAGACACAAATCTTGTTTTACCTGAAAGAAAAAGAGTCTAGGTGTGAAATGTAGCATGAGCAGGGAAAAAGATTGAGTGTTGCAAATTCTGGAAAGGTTAATCGCTTCAGGCTTCTCAGTTACGCTAATTTCATGGGTTTTCATCCTGACACCTTGAAGATGGGTAAAGGTGTTTCTACAAATAAACTATATTAAAGTCAGTCTCTATTTGAGGTGGCTCTTGAGCTTTTGTTTACACAGGACATCTAAAAGCACAGTGTGAGCAATTCTGCCTGGGACAGTTACAGCTGAAAAAAGCAAGAGGATAGGAGAGGGTGAACTGAACAGTCTGGAAAAGGTAAGAGGATGGTGAAGGGACATTCCCTGGAAAGCAGAGCCAGCCCTCGCCAGAGAGGTGTTCAGTCTCTCTAAGAGCCTGGGTCAGCCTGGTGCATTCTGAACCACAGCAGCCGTGATCTGTGAGTGCCTTCATGTCAGACCCTGGGCTGGTTTATATGCTGTTCATAACCTTCCTCTTCCCTCGATGTGGAGCCAAGGTCCTGCTTTGTGGCTGCTGCCACCCTGGGCAGCACAGATCTGGAAAAAGCCGATTTCTGTCTTGCTTGTGGTGACACCCATGTTTTACAACTCCTGTCGCTAACGCAGATCCTGCTGCTGCCACTCCTCCTGCCCACCCTGCAGCCCCTGCCAAGGTACAGAGCGTGGAGGACTTTGTTCCCGAGGACAGCCTGGACCACAGCTTTCTGGAAGACCCAGCGCCACAGACGGACAAAGGGAAGCCACAGGCCAAACACCGTGTGGATAGTGAAAGGTATGAAAGGGAGGGCGGCACAGGGACACGCCTGGATGTGCAGCCTGGAGGACGTGGTTCAGCCATTCAGTGATTCCAGAGCACTTAGCTGCCCCAGAGGCTTTCTGGCTGGGGCATTCACCATCTCCCATTTAGTGACAGACACTGCCCCAGCCCTGAAACCCCCTGTGCCCTGGGCTGATCCCCAGGGTGGACAGCAGGGGAGGGGGGATTCTGCCCCTCTGCCCCGCTCAGGTGAGACCCAACCTTCAGAGCTGCCTCCAGCCCTGAGGGCTAACATCAGAAGGGTGTAGAGCTGCTGTAGAGAGGCCAGAGGAGGCCACGGAGATGCTCCAAGGGCTGTAGCCCCTCTGCTCTGGAGCCAGGCTGGGAGAGCTGGGGGTGTTCACCTGGAGAAGAGAAGGCTCCAGGGAGATCTTACTGTGGCCTTTCAGTGTTTAAGGGAAGATGAGGACAGAGGTTTTAGCAGTGCCTATTGCAATAGGACAAGAAATGGTGATTTTAAACTAAAAGAGGGGAGATTAAGGTTAGGTATAAGGAAGAAGTTTTTTACAACAAGGGTGGTGAGGCCCTGGCACAGGCTGCACAGAGAACTGGTGGATGCCTCATCCCTGGAAACATTCCCAGTCAGGTTGGATGGGTCTCTGAGCAACCTGATCCAGTTGAAAATGTCCCTGCTCAGTGCAGGGGGTTGGAACAAACTGAGCTTTAAGGTCCCTTCCAACCCAAACCAGTCTGTGATTCTGTAATTATCTCCTCCAAATGGCAGAGCTGTGCTTATGCCATAAGCTGGATTTTCTTTTTTTTTTCAGTTTTTTTCTTTTCCTGGCTTTGATGTTTTTTAACCAAAAAAAGGGAAAGGGGATTGTGTATACTGAGCTGCTCAGACAAGAGGATGTGCAGCAAGCTGTCTGAAAGCAGACTGTCTCATAAGAGGTGACCTAAGCATACTCTGAGGCTCTGTGTCCCTTTGCTCAGAATATTCCTTGCCTGCTGCCTCTTGTCATCAGCATTGGATTAACCAGGAGAGTAATTAAGCGCTGACACTGCTCATCTGTGAATGTGGTGGATTCTGCATCTTTTGACATCTCTGTCATGATCCAGTGTTCTCTGCTTCAACCACAGCAACTTTAAATCAGTGCTGTGTGTGAGGCTCAATGCCTTGTGTAATGCAGGTCAGCCTGAATCATCATCCCTTGTGATGGCAGAACACGTGGATGTTTTATTAAAACAAAAAAAAAAAGGCAAGAAAGAAGTGGTGGTTGCTGGCAGCGTGCTGGCCTACAAAGCATCTTGCTCGTGGCTGTGGCAGAGCTGAGATATTTTTCTGCGTTTGACAAGGAATTGTCAGGAGAGCTGAGCCTGACCTTCTGAGGGACTGGGTCCTGAGGTGCCCTCAGAGCTCCGGAGCTGCAGTTCTGCTGTGGGCAGGAGGCTGGTCTTTCACAAAGGCTTCTCTGCTCCAGCGTGTCAGTGGAAGCAAATAGGTGTTAAACTGTATAAAAAGTCAAACAGGTCGGACAGGGGTGCAAGAATCCTGCTCCTTGGTTTAGAGTGCATCCGTTGCTCACAGTGATACCCAGTGCAGTCAGAACAGCTCTGTTTCCCTGGGAGAAGACCTTGCAGCACATCCCTGCAAATTCACATGCTCATTACTCCTCTGCAACCTGGCATCCATGGCTTGCTCTGGTTTCTTCTATATATCAGACAGTTTCTCAGTGGTCTGGCAATTTTCCATTCTGTTTCTTGCCGAAAAGGACCTGCTAGAATAAGCCAGATGTGCTGAAATTCAGAGATGCAGATGTGGTTCTGACCATCACCTGCAATAACTGTTTTCTTTCAGGATGCCAGTTACAGCCCCACGGTAGCCAGGAACAGCATTCCAGTTCTGTAAGCACTGTCCTCTATAATCAGCTTCTGCTGCAGTGAGGAGGTGGTTGTAATTGCCACAGAATCTGCTGCAGAAATTTATCTCTGACCTAAAGAACACAGTAGATCTGTGAAATCACTCAAACCTTGGGGAGATTTTATTGGTTTTAAAAACTGGAATCCTGGAAGCTGCTGTTCCCCTGTATCTGAGTGAGGAACAAGGCCTGAGAATGTCCCAGTGAGATGCGTTCGGGTCTCGCGGTCATTTTGAAGCAGATACCTGCATGTTGAGCTCATGCAGCTCACCAGCATGCCTGGGTGTGCTGGAGCCAAGGGTGAGCTCCAGAACTGAAGTGTCATTGAAGATGTGGCAGAAGAATGGGCCATGTTCTGAGAATTTGTGAAATCACTTCTCCTACCCAAATAAGAGGAATTGCCTGGGTGGCTGTGAGCAGGAGTCCTGCAGGGAGCTCCGAGAGCACCTCAGTGCACTGAGGTTTCATGTGTGGAGCACAGATACATTCACAGGCTTGGAAGGCAGCTCGGGGATCATCGAGCTCAACCTCCCCCTCATCCTGGGCCACTCAGAGCCAGTTTCCCAGAGCCGTTTCCAGATGGTTTTTGAATATCTCCATGGATGGAGAATGCACAACCTCTCTGGCAACCTGTGCTGGTGCTCAGGCATGCTCACCTCCCTGACCTGCTGGCAGTGCTTTGCCTCATGAACACCAGGACACCATTGGCCTTCTTGGCAGTGGGGCACCTTGTTCAACTTGGCACGCCCCAGGTCTGAGTGGAGTCCTGGGTTTTGTTCAGTGGCATGTTGTGGTTCTCTGACTTGCAGTAGAGAACTCCCAGAATCAGTTTCTTTACTCAGTTAATCAGTTAATTAGGAAGGTATTTCAATCTCCCAATTTGCTGTTTCAGAACTTAATTTGCTGCTCTTTAACCTGATGCCGTGAGCCAGCGTGTGTGTGAGTGCCCCAGAGGACCTAATCTGGCTCCAAAGCATCTCCCCCTTGGCTCCTGCTGGGTCAGGCTGGCCTGGGTCCCTGCAGGGGCTGGAGGTGTCTGAAAGCCAGTTTGTGCTTTACCTGACAGTGTTCCTGATCTTTCTTTTCTGCATCCTTAGACATTTATCTTAAACATGATTTAGATTTCTGTGTCCTTACATCTGAAGGGCTTTGAAGTGGTTATTTGCTTTTATGGATCTGTTACGGATTCAGTGGTGCCCAGTTGTGCCAGCCCAAGGGAGGGAAGCCAAGGTTCACAGTAGAAGACCAGCATCTCCTAGAACAGCCGTGCAGGTTCATCCTGCAGCGTGGGATTCTGCTGTGGGATTCCCTCAGTTTACCTGCTTTATTAGAGCTTGGGTTTTTTCTCTTTCTTTAGCCCCAGAAAAGGATGTGACAAGAGCCCCTGAGCTCCCGGGGCTGCGGGAACATGGCCCACCCAGGTCTGAGGTTGTGAGCTCAGGTTGCAGCAGGGTTTGTTTCCTCCCCAGCAGCCGACGTGTGACACACCAGAAGCTCACTGAGGACACCCCAGCAGGCTCTGGGGTCGCTAGCTCAGAGCAGACCTCAGTGAGCAGCATCATTTTTGGGGGGTACCTGCACCTGCAACCACGCTGGCTCAGGGCTCATGCCAGCTTGGCAGTGCTTCAAGGGCTGGAGGGAGTGGTGCAATGTGCTTGGGTTTGCATGCTTTGCCTTCCTTCCAGCTGGAACCTCAGGACCACAAGCTGATCCTAATTTTGCCTTGTCAGAGCCTGTTTATACTGCAGCAGTGATTTTCCTGATGTATATTCACTCCATTGCTCTGCTCTTACGCTGTCGGTCGGCGATCTGTGTTGGCTGGAGATGGAGGCAGAGTTCTCACTGCGAAGGGACATGACCCACTTTGGCGAGGGGGTGCACACATGGGGGTGTTCCATTCGGACTGGGAAAGCTGGAAAGGCGGCAGGTCTGTATGGAACGTGGAAGGACAGTGGCAGCAATCTCTTAAGAGCCCCCGTGCCTAATAGAGCAGTGATGTGTTAAAGAGAGGCAGTGTGTCTGCTTCAGAATAATATCCTGCCATTTTTAGGACGCAACTCCATTTTCTTTTCAGTGCATTTCAAGAGGAAACCCTGCCAGTGCTTTGAAACCCTCAGGAATCACTCACTTGTCATTCCTCCAGCCTTGGGGGCTGGTTGGGCACCAGTTTTCCTCTCCTTTGTGTGGCTGGGCTGTGTGCCTGCATCCTGGCGTGGTGTGAGAGCAGCAGTGTTAGGGATGAAGGGGCTCTTCAGCAGCCTGGCCCTGCTCAGTTGGGCACTGAGAGCAGGTCCTGAGAGCAGAGGGATCCATGCCGAGAGCAGAGGGAGGGCTGATGCTGGCCCCGGTCTTAGCGCTCCAGCCCAGACAAGCACTGGTTGTGATCACTCAGTGCTGCGCCAGATGTCATCGGCGTCGTGTCCCATTGTCACAAACAACTCCATTGTCTGTTGGCAGATGTATTAACTCTTTAAACTATCTTGTAAAGCAGTACCCAGCCATACAGAGGAGCCAGAGTGAGCAGTTACCATCATCCCGACTGTGTTTAGGGTATTTCTCATCTCACCAGCACACCATCCTGCACTGTCTCCCAGCGCTTGTCCTGTGCTGGTGACTGGGAACACCTACTTCCAGTTTAAGGGTCTTAGGGGTTTGTTCATGTCTCTACAATCTAATCTGTTCCAAGCTATTTTTTTTTTTTTGGTCTCTGTGTAAAAATGAAGGCTGGGCTGGGCAGTGGGCAGGGGAAGGCTGGCAGTGCACAGAATCACAGAATCACCAACTGGTTTGTGTTGGAAGGGACCTTAAAATCCATTCAGTTCAACCCCTGCCATGGCAGGGACACCTTCCACTGTCCCAGGTTCCTCCAAGCCCTGTCCAGCCTGGCCTTGGGCACTGCCAGGGATGCAGGGGCAGCCACAGCTTCTCTGGGCACCCTGTGCCAGGGCCTCCCCATGCTCATAGGGAACAACTTCTTCCCAATATCCCGTCTAACCCTGCCCTCTTTCAGCTTAAAGCTGTTCCCCTTGTCCTGTCCCTCCTGGCCCTTGTTCACAGTCCCTTTCCAGCTCTCTTGGAGCCCCTTTAGGCACTGGAAGGGGCTCTAGCATCTCCCCAGAGCCTTCTCTTTTCCAGGCTTAACTATCCCCATTTCCAGAGCAGAGGTGCTCCAGCCCTTCAATCATCAGCTGCCCCAGGCTGAGGACGTGTACCCTGAAGTTGTCTGTACAAGCCAGGCCAGTCTCAGTGTCTGTGCAGGGGGAGGCAGGTCTGTGCAGCACGTCCTGGGGTGCTGTGTCTCATCACTCTGTTTTGCAGCGATGGAGAGGCGCCTGGGGGGAACCCCATGGTGGCAGGTTTCCAAGATGACTTGGATCTGGATGACAAAATCCCCAGCAGACCTGTGGTGGCAGCAGAACGGGTGCCCAGCAAGAACATCACCCTCTCCAGTGAGGAGGAGGAAGAGCAAGAGGTGAAGGACTCTAAGGTCATCCTCATACCTGATGGAGACAAAAACACAGAGCAGGAAAAAAAAAGGTACAGAGCACAGACTGAAGTGTGGGGCTGTGCTGACAAACCTGGACCTCTCCTTGGTCCTGCCACTGACTGTGTGTGACCCTGGGCAGTCTCGGTGTCTCTGTCTGCCTGTTCTTCAGCTGTGAGCTGGGGCTGTAGTTACTGTGGGTGTAACTGCTGTGTGCGGTGTGTCCTGCCCCTGCCTTGGAGCTCCTGTGCCACTGGGACGGTTCTGCGTGGGAGTATCTGCCTGCTTTTCCTCAAATCTGAACAAGAGCCTGGAACTGAGCACCGGAGTGGCTGTTTGTGGTGGTGTGGGGAGGAGAGAGGAGTCAAGTCTTGGGTGAAGGGAGTGGAGTCACTCCCCACACCCTGTGCTGGGGAACAATGAGCTGGGTCATGTTCTCCACATACTGCATCCTGTGGGGTGAGGGTTAGGGTTAGGGTTAGGGACACGAGGGTTATCCTCAGCCTGAGTGTTGCATTTGACCCCACACCCCTGTGGAATGCACTGTCTCTTCCACTGGGATGCACGATGCAGCCCTCGTGGCAGGCTCAGCTGTTAATTGTGCTTTGCTCCACAGAATAGTGGTGGACAGGCTCTGACAACTTGTTTCTTTCTTCTCAGGTCTTCCAGAAATTCTCTGAAACCCCAGAGTGAAGCAATTTTGACCAAAGCAGCTGACCCGAAGCCTCCTGACAGTTTACCTCCCCGTTCTGGGTCTGAACGAAACAGCAGCAGCAAGGGCAACACAAGCCTGGCAGCTCCTGCTGCTGCCCCCACAGCAGCAGCACAGGCCTCCAAGGCCACTGCCCAAAGCAAAGGACTTGCTTCCAAGCAGAAAGTGGTCAAAGAGGAGAAGCCTGAGGAGTCTGACAGTGATCAAGAGGGACCAATAGCTACTCAGATGCTTTCATTTGTTATGGATGACCCAGACTTTGAAAGTGAGGATTCTGACAGCCAGAAGAAGAAAATGGTAAATAACAAGCCATGCTGCAGAGCTTTGCCGAGCTGAGCTGGAAGGGTTGAGGCATCTCCCTGAGCAGAGCCTTCATCTGCTCTTCCCTCCCTCAGCAGCAGTTGCAGCAAGGCAGGTGCTAAGCAACCTGCAGAGATTGATGTGAGCACAAACCCAGCAATGCTCTGAGTGTGGAAGCCATGTGGCAGCAAGAACCCCATAGAATCACAGATCCATAGGATACCCTGAGTTGGAAGGGACCCAGAAGAATCACTGAGTCCAGCTCCTGTCCCTGCACAGACCCCCCAACAATCCCACCCTGGGCATCCCTGGCAGCGCTGCCCAAACGCTCCTGGAGCTCTGGCAGCCTCGGGGCCGTGCCTGTTCCATGGGGAGCCTGTTCAGGCCACCCTCTGGGGGAAGACCGTTTTCCTAAATATCCAGCCTAGACCTTCCCTGACACCAGGTTTGTGTTTACAAACACAAACAAGATTTGTGCTTCTGTGTTCTGCTGTGCTGTGTTCTCAGCCAGTCCAGCAGTGTGGGAGGTACAAAATACAAAGCTACTGGGTTTTCACCTGAACGTTAACATGCAGAATAGTGTCTCTGCCAGAACAAGTGAGCTCCTTGCAGTCAATCCAGCAATAAAAAGGCCATCACAAAATGTGCTTGGCAAAGCTTAAATGCAAGAAGGAAGGTCTGCTTGGGAAGGACTTTCCAGGACAGCAGAGGTAGCTGTAAGGTCTGTGATATTCAGCACGTGCCAGCAGGTGTCTGCTCAAACACGGGATGCACCAGGAGTCCCCTCACACCTCCCCTGTATTACAGGTGGAGAAAACACTTCTCCTGCCCCTCTGCACTGGTCAGAACTTGCTGCATGGCTTGAGATATCCTTGATTTCAGTGACCTGTACTTAAAACCTGCAGAGCAATCTCTGGAAACTGCTAGCAGTGATTTGGGATGAGCAGTGGCTGCTCAGGGGTGTCCTGATGTCTGGGTTAGCTGGTGTTCAGGGGGTTTCCCTGTGTTTGCATCATTCTGGAATCCTGTAGAAAGGGCTGTTGTCCCAGTTTCTTTGACCTTGCTCATGTGTCATGCTGTTTATTGTAATTTTCCATTCATTTTGCATCTTCACTTCCTGCTTTTCTTGACAATTTAATATGAAAGCAAAAGTATTTGCAGCAAGTTTCCATCTCTTGCATGCACCAATGAGAAAGGGTTGGTGAGGAAGCCGCAGGTTGGGGAATGCCTGACACAGGGAATGCTCCATAGCATGGGAATGCGTTCCCAGTGCAGGGTGTGCTGGTCAGGCACAGCAGTACAGCCATCACCCTTAGCAGGGTGGGGGCATTGCCTGACCAGCAGCACAGTGGGGCCCTGTTCCAGCAGTGTACAAGGACACAAGGAAAGGCTGGATAACAGATTCTGAAGAGGCTCAGTTGTCAGGTATCAGAAGATCACTAAACTGAATTTCCGTTCCCATCGTGCAGAGACAAAGGATTTTGGGGTAATTTCCAGGCTCTGCAGCATCCTGGGTTTTAGCCCATACTGAAGGGGCAGATTTGCCCTGGGAGCAGGTTCCCTTTTGGCTCGATGAAGGGAATTATTCTGCAGACACACTCTGCTTCCTCAGCCCTGCTGCCTCTGGTACCTGAGACCCACAGAGCTGCACTGCAGAAAGCTTCTGTCGCTCGGGGCTGGAGGGGAGTTTTCAGTCTGTTAGATTTAATTTTCCCAGAACAGAGGTGCCTCCGCAGGGCAGGAGGAAGCTGATGCTGGTGAGCTAACAGAGTTGAAGGTCTCATTTAATCCCTTTACATTGGGAATTTGATTTCAGCAGCCCCAGTGTGAAGAACACCCTTGCCAGTACCAGTGCGACTGAGGCATTTTACCAAGGCAAAAATTAGCGCTCATAAGATCCAGGACATTGATTTCCAGGCAATAACAGCTCAGTTCAGCTGCCATTTCCTTCCCTCCTCCCCACCTGCTGACATCTGACATTTCTGTGTGCAAAATGGTTAGAGATCTTGGTTGAAGCATTTGTCAGTGTTGTCTGCCTTTGCTTGTCTCTAGGATGAATTCCCGGTGCGGGAAGATCTCTCTGAAATATCTGATGATGATACCTCGCTGGCAAAGCCACCCCAACCTGTGAAATCAACAGTCCCCTCCTTTAAACTGAAAAATGACTCAGATCTCTTTGGCTTGGGTTTGGAAGAAGCTGGTCCCAAGGAGAGCAGTGAGGAAGGTAAAGCTCACACCTTATTTCCACTCTTGTTGCTCTTGTTTGTCAGGCATCTGGTTTCTCCAAAGTCTTTCCAGGGTGTCAGCAAACCAATTTGCACTAAATAAAATACCCTCTACCTTCATGCAGTGCCCTGTATGAGTCTGTAATCTGGTTTAACACAGCATAAACAGCTTTTAAGATTTTCCCCATGAGGAGGAGAACTTGGCTTGTCCCTGGCACCAGCCATGGGTTATTTTTGTCCCAGCTGCAAGCAGAAGCACATCTTTCACAAGCTGCTGCTGTGTAAAGCTTCCTGCTTAGCCCTGTGTGCCTGGGAAGTGGCATTCAGCATTGCCTTGCAGTGTCCACCCCCTCCAGAATTCGGATGAGCTTGGACAAAATGCTCTGACATACCCTGCCAATTTCCTCTTCTATTTTTGGGAAAGATGGGGTGGGATCCTGATCACAACCTAAGCATTTCTCAGGCTTTATTTTTTGCCCCACCATTCCCTGAGGGAACAAATCCTACTCATGCAAATAATTCCTGCTGTCTAGGCATTACTGCAAAGCAACTTCCTGTAGACCTGCCCCGATGTCAGCATGAAAGATGGGAAGTTAAAGATTTAAGGAAGGAAAAAAGCTGTGAGCAGCACAGAGCGAGCTCCTTGAATAGCTGTTCCAAAAGTGTGAGGAAGGTGTCACAGGCTGCCATGGCTCCATCAGCTCGTCACTCTGAGCTGCTCAACAGCAGAGCTTGAAATAGCTGTAAGTGCATCTGCAGAGGCCCAGGTCAATAATTTAACTTCAGTTTAGATTCTTAAATAATTAAATGTGGGTTCCTCCTATCTCCTCTTTTGGTGATAAATATAAAACCATCTCTCGGTCGTCAGTGATTGGAGCTTGACTGGCAATTAGGCTTCTCCGAGGCTGCATTTACACATCAGCTGAGGAAAAAGGCGTGTGTAGGTAAGAGTGACAGTCAGATAGCACATGTGAAAAGTGGTGCTGTCGTGAAGCCTCTGGTGAAGCAGCCGAGCAGGTACTCCCCTGTTCAAGGAGGTTTTGTGAAAAGGCACTGGACACTCAGCAGCCGTCATCAACCATAGTCATGTGTGACACGTGTGACAGGGATGGATGGGCTCTGGGATTCATTTGGTGGTGTGAAAGTATTCACCCCTGTAGCGCAGGGCTGCAGCAGGGTTGCTGTGGGGATGTAATTTCCACCCACAGTGTGAGCAGCAGTGAGTGTTGGCCTGCCAGGGTGTCCCATCTGCTGGCACCATGTCCTCGATCGTCCTCAGACAAGATGCCTGGGAGGATTTCCATCAGAGGGGAACTGTTCCCAGGAGCTCTTCTTCAGTTCTGGAAATAACAATCCAGTCCCAAACTCGGCCTTTGGAGCAGTTTGTAGCGCTGGTCTCTAGATGTGTTTGTTAGTAGCTGTGACACAGTGAATGCTAGGTCAGTGTTGATCACACAGATCGTATAATGCTCATAATTAAACAAGACAGATATGGTTGAGTCAGGGTGTGGGTGCTGGGGCCTGTGTTGGTTCCCAGAGGGGCACAGTTTGGCCTGGGGTGTTGGATTGCCTTTGCCCATGGCTCCAGGGTGGAGCATTTTGTTCTCAGAAATGGGGCCAGGGCAGAATTGCAGCTCTTACCATTTAAATGGATTAAACACAATGGGGTTTTTTTGTTTTAACAGATAAACAACCATCTAAGGAGAAAAAGAAGAAGAAAAAGAAAAGCAAAGAGGTACTGTTTAATTCCTCAGATCTGCTGTGTTACTCCCCTGCCAAGAACAGGGGTGGCCTTCCGTGGTGTTCTCCTGGGACTTGGTGGACTCCCTTCCATGCTTACAGCCTGCAGCTCTGATCTGTGCCTCCTAGGCTCTACAGACCACTGACCTTCAAAGCAAGCTTTTAGAGTAGTTGAATTTTGAAAAGGGAGTGTATGAGTTTGTAAAATACAGGATGAGGCAGAGCAGTGCCTCTGTGCTGGACTGTGTTCATGGCACCATGATTTTCCAAGCAGAGGGGTGCCCACAACAGACCTAGTCTCAGGGACAGTGAGGGACCTCTGCAGGAGGCTTTGTCTGTGCCGTTTAAGCCTGTCCGATACCATGGCACTGTTGGGCACAGACAGTCTGACAGACCAGTGCTCTGTATAACCAAATGGTCTCTCTGGTCTTCTGTCCAAACACACAGAAGGCTCTTCTGGTGCTTCAACCTAAGTAAGATTCCTGATCCAGCTGAAGACATCCATGCCCACGGCATGGGGGTTGGACTAGGTGACGTTTAAAAGGTCCTTTCCAGCCCAAACCATTCCTCAGAGCCAGGTGTCAGGGCAGTACATCCTGGGTCACGGGCACACTCTGAGGATTTGCTAATAAAAACGTTCTCATTTTGCAGGAAGAGGACAAGTCAGTGAAAAAGAAGAGCAAACACAAGAAGAGCAAAGAGAAGGAGGAGAGCAAAGAGGAGAAAGAGAAAAAGAAAAAGAAGAAGAAGAGCAAGGAGAAAAGCAGTGAGATAGATGAACTTGAGGCTTTTCTTGGCGGAGGAGGAGCCGGCATGAGCAAACCGCGGGGCGGGGGGGACTACGAGGAGCTGTAGTTTGGCTGCGAGTGGACTCTGCACCATGGCTGTCTCCATCTTCTCTGACGAGTCACCCCAGGACAGGCACAGTTGTGTAAAGCTTTGGCCCTTTGCTGTGTAGTCTCTCAAACCAGAGTGAGCGAAACAAAAGCTTCACATCTGTGTGTGCTGCTCTGGTGCATCGTTACACAAAGAAAACCCAGCTGAGATGTGAGTGAGCCAGGGGAGGGTTCAGGGCATGGCTCCCAGGCCTGCTTCCAGGCTGTCGGTTTTTCTCCTTCCAGAGATGCCCCATCAGGTCACTGGCAGGCTGTGGGGCGAGGGGACCTGCCTCCTGCTCCATCCCTGCTGCATTCCACTCCTGCACACCTGAAATTCCTGTCTTGTTAAGAGGAGTGCAACAAAACATGCCGCATGAACGCATCGTGCTCGACTGTCTCAAGTCTTTAACTTCTTATCCTTCCTATTTTTTTAAGGAGAAAGGTGATATTGGCCATTGCTTCACCCAGCAGCTGATGAGCTTTAAGTCAAGCAGATCATGCTATGGTACAGCTCTCTAAAGCAGCAGGCACAGGGACAGTGTGAGAGAGAGTGTGATTGTTGGAGTCCTTTGAATGGGACCTTTCTGCGCAGCAGCTTAATTAGCCCTCACTGGTGCTGCTGTTGGAATTCATGAAGCCCATTGATTTCCGTGGCCCCAGTGTCTCAGACACTACATGTAAGCTGCTATGCAGTTTGGGAAAACAGTGAAAAGTGCAAAGCTAACCTGAAAGAGAGAGAAAAATCAGTGCTTTTCTGCATTTCCCACCCTTGAATTTGCATATTCCAGAATCCCCTGCTGCTGGGACCTCTCAGGGACATGACTCCATGTGGAAATGAAGATATCCAGAGCTTCAGAATTGGCTACAGGGCAGTGTTGGCATGGCAAGGCATTTGCTTCTCAGGCATTTTACAGTCAGGCTGTAAACCCCAGCTGCTGCTCCGTGCCGAGAGGGACCAGCACTGCAGCTCGGCAGCGTCCGTCCTGCTCCAGCTTCTGTCCATCCTGCAGCCAGCCAGCGTGCTGCCTTCCTGCCCCAAGCAGAGAGCCTCCTCTGTCCCATGACTTTGGGAAGCCTTTTAGTTTTTGCTTTGAACTTAGACCCATGGATTAGTACCTGCTCCGCAGCCGTTGGATGGGCACTACGGCCACCCCTTGGCACTCACCTGTGTCTCGGTGAGCAGCCCCTGTGTTTGGTGGAGCTGGTCAGTTCTCTGTGCCCCTCCTGGTTTGGGTCTGGGGTCCCTTGCTCAGCTCAGACGGTGAAGCTTCCTGCGGGTTCTGTGCATTACATTCCCCTCTTGCTTGTAAGTTGATTTGAGGTTTGGTTTTGTTCTCCCTCACCTCTTTTTGTTGTAAAATGTCGGCCATGAAATCCAAACTGGAGTTTCCTTCTGCGTCCCTATAAAGCAATGTGTTCTTTTGATCCATTATCCACTACAGAGCTGTCTTGACCAGCAGGCATTTCCTGCTCCATTTTTCTTTTTCTTGCGCCCAAAATGCACTTGTAACCATTTCCCTATAAAACAAACTGGTTTTTTGCTGCATGAGCAGTGTATTGTTCAGGTCTGTCTGCCATTAGCATTTGCCTCCTCTGAGCATTCCACGTGGCACTGTAGGGAAATTGCATGGGACAGTTCAAACTTTGCACATCTGGGGAGGAAAAGGAAGATTGGGACGGGAGCGGTTTGCGGCCCTTTTGGGCAGAGGCAGGTGGGAGCTCGAGCCTCAGCTGCTGCAATCCCGAAAGTGCTTCTGTTCCATCAGGATTTTGGGTCATGTTCCATTTTTGCGTCGAAAAACCCTGGTACAGTCCATTCTGACTATAAAGCTCTGTTGTACACCTGTCTCTGCACATCTTCTTCTACCCCAGAGCCCCGTGCCTGGGCTGGGAGCTGCGTGTCCCTCCTCGTGCTGCTGTGCTCCCACACCTCGTGGGATGGGGCGCTGAATTAAAAATCATTCCAAAAAAAAGGAGCTGAACATAAGAACCATGAGTTCTTTCCCCAAAACTGAAGTCTGCCCTGAGAGAGCTGCTGTTTCCCACAGCGTAGAGGGGGCAGTGGTTTTGGTCAGTGTGGGTACAGGGGCTGTCCTGGTGGCCAGTCCCTGCTGACGCCGGCGCTGGCCTCGGTGTGTCCGGCTCCTGTGCCAGGCCTGCTGCCCTGGGAGCCTTCACACTGCCTGCAGCTTGTCAGCACAGGGAGCTGAGGCAAAAACAGGCAAAGATGAGTCATTCTGCTCCAAAATGCTCCTGTAAAAGAGAAAAGCAGATGTAGGAGCTGGCTCTACTTACACTGGAGCCCCAGGAGGGTGTGTGGAATGGTTTGGCTTCTGCAGCCAGGCCAGAGGAATCCCACCCTGTGGGTGAAGTGGGAGCGTGGAAGGGAATAGCAGCAAAAAGGTCCTTTTTATAATGCACACAGAATCACAGACTGATTCAGGTTTAAAGAGGCCTTAAAGCTCATCTCATTCCAGCCTCCTGCCGTGGGCAGGGTCACCTTCCACTAGACCAGGTTGCTCCAAGCCCTGTCCAACCTGGTCTTTTTAGATTTCTCCCTTTTCCAGGGAATGCTGAACTGGTTTGGGCTACAGTGTGAGGTGTGATCCAGAGCCAGCAAGCGTGAGGGAGGGGAGAAGGAAACGGGCCTTGTTTGAGCCAGGCTTTCCCATGCCATCCTTTCAAAGAAGCTAAATATAAAAAGTATGTACGTGCCTGTCATTATGGGGAAGCTTCTGCAGGATCACAACGATATAAATAGTTCCTGCAAGCATCTCAGCAGGTACCAGGG
>VWZT01014170.1:423128-445035 GCA_013397055.1 Pachycephala philippinensis | reverse complement strand
AGCAGTGTCCGTGTGGGCAGCAGTCTGTGTGGGCAGCAGTCTGTGCGGGCAGCAGTGCCCCCCAAGCCCCTCTGGCTGGCCGGTCACCCCTCCAGGGACACACAGTGAAGCTCTGAGCTTAAGTTACTCACTTAAAGCATAAAAAGGAGAGAGTAACCAAGAAGCCAAAGTGGAGCCACTGCTGGTTTCACTTTTCACTTCCTGATGTGTGACAGGGTGAGGTTTGTGAATGTTCGCCCACAAGACAACAGAGATTCAATGTGACCAGGTTTTCAAACATCTGGTTTCAGATGGCTGCATTAGAAATGCTCCTGGTTGGATTTTTTTTCTGTCCCTACCATGGCAGAAGACTTCAGTGCTCTTACCTTTTAATTTGAAATCTGATTCGCATATTCATGGTGTTTCCAATGCCTTGTTTCAACTGGTGGGTGTGTAAAGAGAAGGTTTAGGTGTGGAAATGACACAGAAGCAGAGACATGTTCCAGCATTCCCAATTTAGCCAGCACTGTTGCCCAGGAGTCTGCTGGGGACAGAGGATCACGTTGCCCTGGTCGTTTGTTCAGCCTCTCTGGCCATCACACAACCCTGACTCTGGCTGCAGGGGCAGGTGCTTGTGTGCAGGGACTGGTAAATGAAGCAGTTTAAAAATGTTTTTCTTTCTGGTTGAAAAATGGTATTCTAATTCAAATGTGAAGATACAATCGGACAGCTCAGCCCGGCGTGTGATGGCTGGCACTGGGCCCGTGCCTCAGCTGACTGATAACCATTACAGTGGAAAAATTATCCAAATTATCCTGCTGAGGTAGTGGCTCACTCCACTCAGCCTGCCCCATTGTGTCTTCTACTGGCAGAGCCATAAATGGAGCTTCCTGTTGATTATCTTGGCCATCAAAGCAATAATTTGATTTTTTTAAAAATCATTGTAGCAGCTTTTAAATAGAGGTTGAGGCTATGTAGACACCCAAAATTGGGGTGGCATGGAGGTCACAGGATGAGTCAGCAGCTCAGAGGGATCAGCGTGACCAAGGTCTGGGTGTAGGTTGGTAAATCCAGTGCTCGGCTGCAATAAGGTATAAAGCCACCCCCGTGGGATTGTGCCCATCACAGAAACTCCTTGGGGCTTTTATTTGAGGACAAATATCTCCTGTCCATTCCTTCACAGGCTCATGACGAAGTCTGCCCTGAATTCCCGCTGACGTGTGAAGGCTGTGGGAAGAAGATTCCCAGGGAGAAGGTATCCATCCGACCCTGTGCCGCGGGGGGCTGAGCTTGGCGTTCTGGGAGCAGGGAGGAACAGAGTCCATTGGGAAATGAAGTGGGGAAAACACCTGAGTGGCAGCTGTTAGTGTGGATGTGAGTTCTCCATGAGGATGGGTGTGAGGGAATTGGCTCACGGGCACTCTCAGGTCAGTGTTGGTGCTGCCTGTGCCACCTCCCTTGGAACCACGTCTAGGGGCAGAGCCTTTGTGGGAAAAGCACCCTCATGGGTTTATGTTCTGTGTAGAGCAACTGCATCAACCACTGCTGCAATTTTGGGAAGAAAGCCCATCTCCAGCTATATTAATTGATACCTAATTAATCATCTAATGGAATCCATGCCTATAGCATCTCCAGGCTGCTGGCTCCTGGGACAAGGCTCAAAAGTCTGAAAAACGCAAGTTTTGGGAAACATTTTCAAAAAGCACATTCATCTGAAACCATCTTGCCTTCTATGGGCAAATATTTTTAGTAATAGTGTTGGAAAAAACCCTTTAGCAGGGCAGGGGAACAGAGGCAGCAAAAAGAGCAGCGAAAGTTCTACATGGGCAGCATAAGGAGGGGCTTGGGACTGGGGGTGCAGCCCACCTTATCTGCAGGCTGGGATTTGGGGTGCAGCCTGGCTTATCTGCAGGCGGGAGCTGAAGTTCTGCAGGGAGCCAGCTCATGGGATCCCCATGGGTGATCTACCCTGTGTTTAAATATTAACTCCTGTGTTTATCTCTCCAAACCCTTGTTGATTATTTGCTGCCATGTTAACTCTGAGTAACCCAACTCATTACACAAGCCAGATGGATCTAGAAGCCTTTAAAAAAGTGGTTTAAAACCAGTTTTAATTGACATCTGTTGTAGCAGATGTAGGAGTTAAGTGGGGAGGGAATAGGGTGGTTGTTCAGAACAGGGCTCTGGTATCTATCTGATGGTGAGGGGTGTACTAAACCCAAGCTGAAGCTGTGCCAGTGCTTGTTGGATTAATCATGCGCTGTGTGGGAACCTGAACGAGTCATCTCAGTGCTGAGGGGTTAGTGGCACCTCTCTGCAGAAATGTAATGCTGGGATGGAGGTGAAAATACCAGCCTGTGGCGTGTCTTGACCAGAGTTGTGTGAAGTGCCCAAAATGAAATGTGCCCTTGTTTCATGGGGTTGTTGCCTATGCCTCCCATTCCTCAGCCCTCAGGGAAGCTCATCGTTCTGCATCCACGGCTTGTAGCTGTACCTGTTGCTTTTTCTCTCTTGCATGTGCAGGTGAGCAGTGAGACCTCCCAGCCATCAAGAGAAGGAGAAATTAAGCTTTCTTCAGGGGTCAGGGCTATATTTGTATTCCAGTGAAAGTCACGCCTGGGCAGGCAGAGCCCAGGTTTAGTGGGCACCATGGCAGCTGGTGATTAGCCACAGCTTGGGCATTCTTCAGCGTGGCTGCAGTTTCCTAAAAGTCAGTGGGATGGAAAGGGAGCACTGGGGACACATGAGATCTAATACTGCCTTCCTTCCTTCCTTTCTAGTTTCGGGACCATGTGAAGACCTGTGGCAGATCCAAAGTGCCTTGCCGGTTCGAGGCTGTGGGCTGTGCTGAGGTGGTAAGGGCTCCTCTCCTGGGCCACCTTGGGGCTCTTCAGTCCCAGGGCTAGAGTTCACCTGCAAACTGCTGTTGCCCAAACTGTCACACGTGTTTGCAGTCAGGTATTTGAGCAAAGAGGGGTTTTAAACCCTTTGCACATGGAGCTTCACATCATCTGCTGTGCAGAGTCTGGATGTCCCAGGAATGAAATTCCTGTGGAAGGAAATCTCCTACTTTAAGAGCACCCTGAGTGCTTTGGGGCTCTGGTGGTTGTGCTGCTTTCAGGGGGAATGGCTTCACACTGCCAGAGGTCAGGTTTAGATGAGATTTTAGGAAGAAATTGCTCCTTGTGAGGGTGGTGAGACCCTGGCACAGGTTGCCCATAGAAGCTGTGGCTGCCCCATCCTTGGAAGTGTTCAGGGCCAGGTTGGACAGGGCTTGGAGCAGCCTGGTGTAGTGGAAGGTGTCCCTGCCCAAGGCAGGGAGTGGGACAGGATGAGCTTTAAGGTCTCTTTGAATCCAAGCAAGTGTGTAATGACTCGTGATTACAGTGATTCTGTAAGTGACGTGCTGGGGCCAGGCCATATTTCTCTATGTCACTTAGTTTTTCCAGCTCCCACTGGTGATGTTCATATAAATCCCTCCTCCAGGGGGTTATGTGAGGCTTTGTCCTTTGTTGCTGTTAGGTACATCTGACAGAGCTTTTCTGGGAGGGGTTGGGAGAAGGCAGAGCACACCAGTGCAGCTGGGGGAAGCATTTAGTATCCCTCATTGTATGTAATCTGAAGCGTTCCTAAAACAAAACAAAAACCCACACCACCCCCACCAAAACACATTTTTTAATTCTTTCTTTGTTTTTTCCCCTATAAATTATAAATTTAAAGCTGATGTTGTGACCTGGATAGGAGGAATTTGTTCTGTGGATGGTGACAGTGTAGATTAGATTGCACATGCTGAATGGGGGATGTATTTCTCTTCATGTAGGTGGAAAATGAAAAGCTCCTGGAACATGAAAGCAAGTGTTTGGCAGAGCATCTCTACATGCTGCTGAGCTCTGTGCTCAGCCTCAAGGCTGGTGCTGGGGACCCAAAATCCCTCCCTGTCCTTTCCTCATCACAAAACAGCTCCCCACTGCTGGCAGCAAACTCGCTGTGCTCAGAGTCGGAGCTCTCCCGGTCCCTGGAGCTCTTGGGAAGGTGTGAGGCCCTCGAGAGGAAAACAGTGACCTTTGAGAACATTGTGTGTGTGCTCAACCGGGAGGTGGAGAGAGTATCCCTGACAGCTGAAGCCTACAGCCGCCAGCACCGGCTGGACCAGGAGAAAATCGAAACGCTGAGCAACAAGGTGTGTAACTGCTCGCCTGGGCTTCCCAGCACGCCCAGCAGAGGCTGTCTCCTGTTTCCTTTCCGTGTCATGAGCTAGCAGAGCTTCACCACCCGGCCCTGAAACTCCACAAATCTGAAGGCAGAACTAAAATACCCTTTGTGCCTGTGCCCAGCCCTCAGCAGCTCCCTGGAAAAGCTGGGAATTTAACTGACCTGTGTAAAGCATCAGATCTCTGTTAATTATCAAGCTGGGCAGATACCAAGGGGTTCTTCCTCAGCGAAGTTTTTCGACAAGAGCCAGAGCACCCAGAATTTCACTGCATCTCCTTGCACTGCATCTCACTGAATCTGTGGGGCTGCTCACCTTCCAGACCCTTCCAAAGGAGTGCTGCCTTTGCCAAAGGAGTGCCATCAGTGCTGCTGCCCGCAGCAACAGTCTGGAGGTGTGAAGGAGCTGCCTCCACCAGTCTGCTCCAGCACAGTCCCTGTGGAGTGCTCCTGGTGTTCCTGGCACCTGGAGCTGTGCAGTTTCCAGCGTGCCTGTGCTCTCTGGGCGAGGGACCTGGCGAGACCCTGTGTGAGCTGGCAGGGATGAACCCTCCAGAGGGTGTAGGTTCTTTTCTTTCTCAATTTAGTTTTGTCACAATGCTGAGTTACTGGGTTTTTTTTCCCACCCTCACTTCTTGTGCTGCTCAAGCCAATGGAGGATTTTTACATTGGCTATGGGAAAGCTTCCAGCTCTAGCACTGAGCTGTATTGATGGATCTTCTCCAGAGTGACAGGATGCAGAAAGAAGCTTCAATGAATTGGCTTATGTTGCTCGATTTCTCCCTCCCGTGCTCCCTGTCCATTCTGGAGAAAGTCTCTCCCTAAGGAGCAGTCCCAAAAGGGGTGCCGGGGTCTGCCAACTCTCCTGGGCCCCACAGCCCCCGTGTTTCTAACCTGCACCATGTGTCCCACCGAGCAGGTCCGGCAGCTGGAGAGGAGCATTGGGCTCAAAGACCTGGCCATGGCCGAGATGGAGGAGAAGATCCGCAACATGGAAGCCTCCACCTACGATGGGGTTTTCATCTGGAAGATAACGGAGTTTGCCCGGAAGCGTCAGGAGGCGATAACAGGCCGCTCTCCTGCCATCTTCTCTCCAGGTGTGCAAAATTCCCAAAATCTTTTGCATCTCAGCTGGGTGTGGGTCTCGTGACAGGTCCTTAGCTTGGGAGGTGCTGCCAAGGCCAGCTTGGATGGGGCCCTGAGCACCTGGTCTAATGGAATGTGTCCCCGCCCATGGCAGGGGCTTGGACTGGATGATCTTTGCATAACCTTTTTGTTTGAATTAAAATACTCAAGAGACCATAAAACCAGCGATAAAATGGTTAAGGAAGGGAGGAAATATATATTAGAGCCAGAGATAAATTTTTAAAGCCTAAAGTATGATTGTGCAAGGGATAATGTCTGAATAAAGCCCAAACCATACCAAGGGAAGTGCTCAAGTGTCAGTGTCAGAGGAAGGGGCTCTCCTCACAGAGTGCCCCAGCCAACACTGGGACAGTGAACAGCAGGTTGGGATCTGGTTGTTTGCTTGGGAAAGCACTTCCCAGATGTGAACATAAGCTGAAACCAGCCCCGCACACTGTTGTCTTGCTCGGTGGGGAGCTCCCCTGGCAGAGAATGGTTGGGAGGGGAGCTAGGATTTGCTGAGCAGGAATTGCTCGAGTCCAGGGGTTCTGGAGAGCTGTTTCAGAATGCCCAGAGCTGACACAGCCCTTGAGCCTGTACCCTGCACCTGCTTCTTGGGACTGTGGAACAGCACCTGTGGCTTGGCTACAAGAGAAAAGCAAACGAGATTTTATAATTACTTCAAAATCTGTTTTCTGGGTGAAGGCCGTTCCAAGTGGTTTTTTCCTGAAAGACCTGGCTCCTGCCAGATTCCAAACTTAAGAGCCCTCAGAGTTCAGAGGGATCTGCTGGTGCCAGGCTGAGCTGCGTTGGGCCCTCACTGTGCCTGTTCCACACTTCTCTGACAGCTTTCTACACCAGCAAGTACGGCTACAAGATGTGTCTGCGCGTGTACCTGAACGGGGACGGCACCGGGCGCGGGACCCACCTGTCCTTGTTTTTCGTGGTGATGAAGGGACCCAATGACGCGCTGCTGCGGTGGCCCTTCAACCAGAAGGTGGGTCTGGAGCAGAGCCCACTGTGTCCAGCCACAGCCTCTCTGGTCTGGCACCCACTCCAGCTCCTCGGCGCTGTCGCTCTGGCCTGCTTGGCAGAGCAGAGGAAGGGCTCTGTGTTGGCTGCCCTGGGGGTTCCCAGGTGTGCTGAGAGCACCGGCTGTGCCGCGGGGCAAGGGGGTGACATGGGGGGTTTGGAACCCCACAGAGCCTCTGCAGGGGCTTGAGGGCAAGGAAAGGTTGTGGCCTCAGAGGTCAGGGTCAGCGGGTGTTCCCTCGATGTCAGGAGCTCAGATCCCAGCTCCTGGGCACCGCAGGTTTGTGGAACACAGGGAGACTGAGTGAGCAGGCACGAGAGGAGAGGGGACTGGCTCAGGGAAATACCTGTGTGCAGCGTCAGTGCTGGGAGCAAGGTGTAGGTTTTCAGAGAGTCTGACAGCCCTGTGCTGCTGCCACAGGGAAGCTTCCATTGACAGGCAGGATGTGCAGAGGTTTCTGCAGGACATTCCTGGGGTGCCATTCTCTGCTGGCCCCGCTCAGAGGCGTTCCTGTGATTGGCAGGTGCACGGGGTGCTGTCGCTGCTGCTGTCTGCACATGTCACAGCAGGTCACTGGGCTGGGCTTCCCTGTGCCTTTTATTCAGCCACTCCCTTATGTTCTCACCTTTCCCCACAGGTCACCCTGATGCTTCTGGACCAGAATAACCGGGAGCACATCATCGATGCCTTCCGCCCTGACGTGACGTCCTCGTCCTTCCAGCGCCCCGTCACGGAGATGAACATCGCCAGTGGCTGTCCCCTCTTCTGCCCCGTGTCTGTCATGGAAGCCAAGAACTCCTACGTGCGTGATGATGCCATCTTTATTAAAGCCATCGTTGATCTCACGGGCCTCTAACCCTCCTGACCTCGGAGCAGTGAGCGTGGAGCCAGCCCTGCCCAGGCATCCCCCGCGGGTCTCGGAGCGAGGAGGGGGCACAGAGTGGAAGGGGAAAAGCCCTTCCTGAAAAGGGACCTTCGCTCTGAGTGGAAACGAGGTGTCTGAGAGGAGCCCTCTTTCCTGAGGAGAGGGTTGGGTGGACACTGGCTGTGGGATATGGAAGATTTCCTGCAGGGACTTGGGTGTCTGAACTGCTGCTGTCTGGACTCCCAGTGGGAACCAGTGCAGCTCTTGCTCTACCAGTTTAGCTGACATCCACAGCTCTCTGTAGTAAAACAACGGTTTGCACTGTCGGAGCTCCACCTCCTGTGGATTTTGGCTCAGCTGTCTAGGATTTCCTTCTGAGATCTCTGTGTTCCTGGAAGTTGTGTGCTATGGGTGCCCTGGCTCTGCACTGCTGGTTGCTCCACGTCCCAGGAGACAAGGAGGGCGTGTGACAGCTGCAGTGCCAGCTGGGCAAGAGAGACACAGATTGGTTTGGTGCTGTTGGGGTGTTAGGAGGGTGCTGAGCCCAGCTGCAGGGCAGGGGAGCCCTGAGTCCAGCCCTCGCTGGGTGTGTGAGGGGTGGTGTGTGCTGGAGTGTGGAATGGGGCAGGAGGTGCTGCTGCCCAGGAGGGAGCGTGGGGCAGCACCAGGGATGCCTGTAGGGAAAGAGAAGTGAATCTGCTGTGGAGATTGTCCCTCCTGTGCCAGGACAGGAGGGTGACACCGAATTTGGTGTGCACCCTGAGAGCCCCAGGCCCTGCCCCCTCTGCCCCGTGGGCCAAGCAGCACTGGCTGGGGTGGGTGCTGTGCTGGGAGCTGTCTTTGCTCACGGGCAAAGGCTCAGGCTCTGAACTGGCTTCCCTCCCACGGCAGGACGGCTCCACCAGCCTTCCCAGGGCTGCTGCTACTGCCCAGCTCCACGTCCATCTGCGGCCACGCTGCTGTGTCCGTCTGTCTGGGCACTGCCTGCTGTCTCCTGCCTGCCCAGGCAGTGGGCACTGCTGCTCCTCGGGCCCAAGCTGAACCTCTTGCACCCACAGCTGCTGTGCTGGCCAGGGGCTCTCCAGTCAGGTGCTGGGGTGACCTGTGAGCCCCCTTTGGAATTGCTGCGTGGAACTTCTTCACACTTGGGGACAGACCCAGCCCCTGGGGAAGGGGGACAGAAGCCGGTGCCAGCACAGCCAGACAGAGCGGGGAGAGGGATGACAGGACCCTTCCCTTTGTGCAAGCCCCCTCCAGCCTGTCCCAAGGGACAGATCAAGCCCTGTATTGCTGCTCTCACCCTGTGCCTTATGAGGAAAATCCAGGCTAGCAGAGCCCTGCTCCCATCCACGGCAGCTCCCCAGGGAGGCTTGGAAAAGCCTGGGAAGGGAGAGGAAGGTCAGCTCTGCTCATAGAATCGCTGGGAGTTAAGTGCTATGTGGGAGGGAGCTTGTTCTGTGTTGATCTGAATGTCTTTGCTCTTGGAGTGCTGCCTGCAGCGGGGCTGGGGGCTCTGGCCAGGTACTGCCAGGAGGGACTGTGGAGACGCTGGCTCAGCTGCTGGGGTCTGGGGTGGGAGCTGGCTCAGCTTTCGGGGTGGGAGCTGGTCCTCCTGTCCCAGCACATGTTTGGAAGGTCGGTGGGAGAGGTTACTGCTGGAGGGGAAGCAGGGCCTGTCAGCCCCTCCCGCCGGGAGCTTTTTCCTCCCCACCCTTCTGGTGCTGCTGACGCTGTCTGGGCCTTTTTTGGCTTTCAGCGGCTCTGGAGCTGGCAGCAGGAATTGTCCCTATGTGCTGCAGGCAGGGGCCCAACCCTTCCTGGGCACAGCTCTGCCAGCCTGGTGGCCACATGGACAAACAGTGGACACAAGCCACCGCTGGATTTTTGTGGGTTTTTTTTCCCTTTTGACCACACCGTCTTAGCCTGGCACTGTGAACTAAGTTTTGTTTTCCTTGAGGGTGTAGTATGGTCAGAACCACTAATAAAAAGCTGTTTAAACAGCATCGTTGTGTATGAGCCAGGGGCTGCTGGGCACAGCATGGGGGAGGATTGCCTCGGGGTGGGGGGGTTTCTGTGCTGGGGGATTATTTCTGTGCTGGGAACTCTCCGCAGCTCCTGCCTCGCTGCAGGAGGATTCCCAAACAAGGAGGGACTGGGGGAGGGCTGTAACGGGAAGGGAAGGAGCTGGAGTCTGGCTGCTGGAGCTCCGCTGGGCCAAAATGCCAGCGGGAGCCAGTGCAGCAGCGCTGGGCCAGCAGTTCCAGGGGTTCTGCTGCTGCTGAGGCAAATCCTGTTCCTGGGCTGTAACAGCTCTGAGCTCCTCCACAAGAGGCTGCTTTTCCCTCACTGCTATGGGGAGCCCAGTGCCTGCAGGATGCCTGTTCTTGCCCCTCCCGAGCTGCAACACCAGCCCAGGGACTGAACCCATGTGCGGCAGCAGCTTGGTGGCCTCTGCTCACTGTGTAGAAGAGACAAACACAAGGGATGCCCATGGGGGCCTGTCCCCTCTGGGAAGCCCCCAGACCCCCTTCACACCACAGCAGCTGCTGCACCAGGAAGATGGAAAGGGCGGTGAGGGGACAGTGGCAGTGCAGCTCAGGAGGAATGCCAAACAGCACTAGAGGGCTCTCTGCTTACCTGCTCCGTGCCTGTTAGTGCTTGGAAAAACATAAATTAGGAGGGATCCAGCCCCTGGCCTGGCCTGGAGCCTCCAGTGTTCAGCCCCGGCTGCCATGGACCCTTGCTGCCCTTTGGCCATCCCCTGCCTCTCTCCTGCTGCTCACAGCAGGTCACCAGGGCAGGTGACCACGGGCTGGGCAGCAGCTCCTGCAGCCCCAGCTCAGCCCTGTGACAGTCCTGGCCTCAACTCTGCCTCAGCAGAGCAGCGCACAGAAAAACAAGCTCACATTGCAGAGATGCTTTAGCAGAGTATTTATTCAATGCCAGAGTGAAGAGCAAAACTCAGTACAAACAACACCCCAGTGCCTCGCTCGCTGCTGCACTGAGCCACGGGTGGAGAGTTCACAGTTGGGGGAGGAGGGAGAGGCTGTTCCTTCGCTGTGTGACTGGACAGAGCGGGATGTGGAGCCTGTGTGCACACACACACATGAAGGAACCCCTCATTTCATGACAGAAAACCTGAGTACGGGGGTTTTGGATTAAGCTGGGGCACAATAGGACACAGGTGCCGACGCTCCTGCTGCAGGGGC
Source organism: Pachycephala philippinensis (assembly GCA_013397055.1). NCBI lineage: Eukaryota > Metazoa > Chordata > Aves > Passeriformes > Pachycephala > Pachycephala philippinensis. The sequence goes on along the minus strand of VWZT01014170.1, from coordinate 434,615 downwards.
TGCTAAAGCCATCAGTGCCATTGTGACAGGAGCTGCCACCTCCATCACATCTACCAGCAACTCCAGATTGGGAATGGCACAGGCACCTGCCCCGGGGCTTCCAGGGGGGCTCCAAAATGCCTCCCCCTGGGGCTCCTTCCCAGCCCTGCTTCCAGGAGCGACGGCAGCTCCTGGGGGCCCCATCTAGGCCAGGTCAAGATTAGGAGCTTAATTTTAGACTCTGACATTTGGGTACCTGCTACAGGGAGAGAAGCTCAAGGGACAGACAGTGACCACCACTGAGTCCGTAATAACTCCAAGTGACCGTCCCCACTGCCCGCGGGGTCCTGGAGGAGCTGACCCCCTCCATGGCAGGTCAGCCCCAGGGACAGGGAGCTTATTCAGCTGTCACTGCAGGCAGGAGGGCTCCATCCCCATCACCTGCAGGTGAATGAATACCTGCACCACCCTTGGGTGCCTACACCTATTCACAGAGAACATACCAAGAGAACCTAAAGTGCCACGACTGGGTAGCATGGGCAGGAGGTAAGCTGTCCTCATGGGTACCCCAGAAAGGGACAGCAGATCCCCCACAATAAATACGTTCCCGATCCATAGCTTATTGAAGTGCTACTCAGAGGAAGACAGAGGCAAAGCCAGCACCATGTTACCACCAACCCTCCCCCCTCCCAGGTTTGGAAACTGGCAATACCAATACACAGACCCTGGGGCCAGTCAGGCCCCCAGCCCTGGCCCTGCCACCCCCTCACTGCCCCCAGTCCCTGCTGCCCTCCCGGGCAGAGGTGCCATGGGGAGGAGGCACTTGACGTTCCCCAGCAGCCAGACGAGTTGCCCGCGGAGCTTTGGGACAAACACACATTAATAAAACGCCGATATGAAGAGAGTCCTGCAGTCAGGCAGCGCAGCTGCACCGCGGCTCCTGCCAAGCGCTCTGCAGCTGGCAGCTCCCAGTGGGGCTGGCCACGTCCCCGGCTCACACAGACCCACACTGGACGTGCCTCAGTGTCCCCTGAGCCCAGAGCTCGCCCAGAGAGCTGTGCCCAAGTAGCAACGCTGGTGAGAAGCTGTGGGAGCCCACCCTGCAGTGACCAGCTCAGCTGCTGCCCAACAGGCCCACAACAGGGCCCCAGCTCTTATGTCCTGTCTGAAGCAGATGCTTCGAGGAGGAGGCGATTCCCGCTGCCAGGGCCCCTCCTGGCTCAGCCATAGGATTTGTGTGCCTAGAGCTCATCTCTGTGCAGGGCTCAGGGCTCTGTGAGCTCAGAAGGAGGTGCTGCAGTGAGGAAGCTGCAGGAGCAGATGTACCTGGGTTCAGCTTTTCTGGTTCATGAGCCAGGAGAAGAGCAGTTTCCTGGGCCGGGGCCTCCCGGCCTGCCGGACACGCACGGCCCGCGGGGACCGCCACACCTTGATGGTGGTGTCATCACTGGCTGTCAGCAGCAGCTCCTGCTCCACCGGGCTGAACGCCACCGAGTTCACCACGTTGTCGTGCTGCAGCTTGGCCAGGCAGATGTTGTAGTGCCGGTCCCAGATGTAGCCGTGTCGATCCTCTGCCCCACTGGGGTGGAGAGACAGTGGTCAGGGTGTCCCACTGGTCCCAGTGTCAGCCCAGCAGCCCCAACACCCTGCCCTTCCCACCCCCGTCCTTCTGCAGGGATGGGGACAGAGGGTACCCCACCCCTGTCTCCATGAGCTTCGTCCTGTGCAGGCAGCTCCCTCTGGGATCCAGGGCCCCTCAGCTCACCCCACAGCACCTGCAGCCTCAAGAAGGGCATTTACCACCTGCCACCAAACACACCATAGCCCCAAATTTACCTTTTCCTCAGGGATTTACAGCAGGATTTTTACAGCAGGACCAGGGCAGCCACCCTTTACCAGCACCTTCCAAGTCAGTCCCTCTGTTCTCTCCACCCCAGTCCCTGCTCTGCTCCCAAACACACAGCAGTGTTCTGCTCACCCAGCCATCCCACAGCAACAGCCCCAGGCCCTTCCAGATGCAGGGTCAGGATCCTGCCCACCCCCTCACCTCGCTACGAAGTCCCTGCTGACGTCCAGGAAGATGAAGAAGCACTCCTCGTTGGGTGTGTAGGCGCGGTGCGCACGCAGCGCTCGCTTCACCTCCTTCATGGTCTTGAGGTCGAACACGTGCAGGTCGATCTCCTCAGCGATGGGAGGCGGCTGCATCGGGTCCGAGATGACGCAGTCCCGTGGCCAGGCCCGGCTGTTCACATACAGGTACCTTGGGGAGGGCACGGAGGGGATTAGATGGTTTTTAAGGTACCTTCCAACCCAAACCATCCCAGAATTCTATGGATGATCTGCCTCAGGAACAAGACCCATTGGTGTGGGCAGCTCTTCCACTCTCAGAAGGAGCCACCCTGTCCTGAACTGGCTCAGGAACACATTCCTGCTGGGGGCGATGCTCAGCAGTAACACACCATCAGCATCTGGATCAGCAGGCACCCAATCCATCCATCACGGTCACTTCATATCCTGGTCACCCCACAGAACCTGTGAGCAGCTCCTGCCCAGGTGCTGAAGCCCTCTGTGCTCACCGGTGGTCAGGGGAGAGGCCCATGCCAATGATGTGCCCATGGATGTCAATGACGTGATCCAGGGAGTCAAAGAACTCATCTGAGCGCCGTTCCTCCCCCAGCACCGGCCCCGCGGTCGTCATCTGATGGGGCAGGATCCTTTTAATCCCTGTGGGACACAGAGCAGAGGGAGGCAGTTCCACAGGCTGCTGCCAGCAGGGCTGGGGGAGGTCCCAGGCTTCACTCGGTGCGGCTAAGAAAGGAGAACCAGCTTGCTGGGCAAGGTCTGGGACAGGGCTGCTGGCCCAGCCGGGCTTCTTCAGCTCTGCAGGTGGGCTTTGGGCCACCAAGAGCAACGTCCTGGCACATCCAACCCCAGACAGGGAGATCCCAGTGCCTGTGGGTCCAGCCAAACCTCGCCCTAGCCCATCTCTGGAGCACATGGAAGCTGCGTTGGCCCAGGAGACATGCCAGCTGTAAAAGGGTTTTTCTCCTAAATGAATCCCTGGGCTGGGCCCATTCTCTGCAGTAGCCAGCCTGGAGCAGCCCAGCAGACGCACTGGTTGTGGCAGAGTTTTCCCCTGACACTGTCAAGTGCAGGCAGGGATCTGTCCCAGAAAGCTCAAAGAAGAGACATTTAAACCCAAACTGTGCTCAAGTGCTTTGTAGCTTCTGAGCTTCCTGACCAAAGGAGACAAGTGATGAGTCAAGCAGTGAGCCACTGCCCCCCTCCAGCTCTGCAGAGGTCCAAAACACAAACAGCTCCACAAATGGTCCATCCCCAAGGACTTCCTGGAGGACCCCTGTGAGCCTCAGCACCTTCTGGGCACACACAGGCTTCACCCTCAGCAGGTCCAGGTGGAGCTGGAAGGTGGCCCAGCCCATCCCCTCCCATCCCATCGCCCCTCTGTGGGAATTGCTAACACCACCCTCGATTTTAGCCCTCTCCTGCAGCCCAACAAGACATGGGTGACACCCCACTACACCCCAAGTCCAAGGCCATTCCCAATATCTCTGCCCCTGAGCCTGGGACCTTTGGGACAGGACCAGTGCTCTTCCACCCCACTGGTGCAGCTCACCAGCATCTTCATCCTCATTTCCACAGCACCATGCTCCCCGTTCCAAACTCAGACATACATGAGCCAGCAGGAGAGGCTGCTCAACCTGGCACCAGCACGAGGAATGGGAACTCAAGGATTTCAGGCTGGAGCAGCACTGCACAGAGTGGGAGGTGAGCACAGAATGAGCTCCTTCAGGTCCTGGGGGCACAGAGCAGGTGCACAGGGCCAGTTCTGCACACAAACCAAGGGACAAACGGCACTGCAGTGACTCATGGTGGGACAGGAACTGTCCAGCCCTCTGAGCAGCAGCCTGTGCTGCAAGTGCTGGCCACCAGCCAGGGAGTCACAGAGTTCAAAGGCATCACACAAATCCCTCAGCCCTGGGAGGCTGCAGAGGAATTCGGGAGCCCAAAAGCTCTGCCCTGGTGTGTGGCAGGTCCCAGTCTGCGAGGTGGCCTTGGCTCAGCCCAGGGGATCCAGGTGCCCAGGGCTGAGCCAGCTGGGGCAGGCCATGATCCACTGAAGAGCTCCCTGCAGGATTTCCTGTAAATTCAGGCTCTGCTAGTCCTGGTGCCTTAACAGGAGTGCCCCAGGTGTGAGCAAGTGACATCCTAATCCAGGACAAGGACACCAGCAATGCCACTGCCTGGTGTATGCTGCACCCAGCGGAGGAGGCTGCAACCTGCCCAGCATCACTCACCACAGAAACACTGGCTGGGGCAGTGAATAATCCCCTGGGAGACCTCCTCAGTCCCAGGTGTCTCACTGAGGCTGGAAGCCCGCCTAAGGGTGGTCCCACCCATGGCACAGGGGAGGCAGGCAAGGGGCAGGGGCACTGCTCAAGTGGCTCACACATCGAGTCCATGCTGCTCAGACCAGGCTCGCCCTCATGTCCTGTCCACCCCCACAAGAGAACAGGACCGAGGTCCCTCCACACTCCTCCAGGGCAAGTGCAGCCCTGCCCCTGCACCCACTGCTGCTCATGGCTGGTGCCCTTAACCAGAAGCTCCTTCTCGCTCTTCTGCTCAGCCCTTGCCATGACTTTGGCCATGTGTCACGCTGGCAGCAACAAAACAACCCTCAAGCAAGTGGAGGAGGTGGAACTCCCCTCAGTGATGGGGCCTCTCAGAACCCAGAGCAAACTGCAGTTCACACCTCACGAACAGGCAGCAGAGAGACCACGTCTTTTCCCGACCCAAATCCCAAGCACAGCTGCAGCCCAGGCCCCCAGGGAGCCCCGCTGCCCCAGGCTCAGACCCAGCCTTACCTATCTGGTGCGGGGAGTAGGTGAGGCATCCTGTGGTGAAGATCAAGTACTTTGTCTTGCTGTTGCTGTCTGTGGGGAGCAGGTTTGGCTCGGGCGGTTTAGTTCTGTTGCGCACAAACAGCTCGGCCACCTTTGTCTCCAGCTCTGTCTCGGTCATGGCAGGCCCCACGCGGCCCTCCATGATATCATCAAAGAGCTGCTGCAGCCCGTGCTCCGCCGGCACGCCCCCGGCATCCGGCAATTCCTGCACGGCTGGCTCCGGAGGCGGCTTGGGCTTGGCCTCTTCTTCCTCGCTGTCACTGCCGAGATCAAAGACCGGGCAGGTGGAGGAAGCAGCCAGCTGCTCCTCGTAGTCCAGGAGCAGGTCCGGGGAATCGTACCGGCTGCAGTCAGCCACCATCACGGTCCGGATGGTGCTGGCATTCAGGTTCTGGATTTTGAACAGTCTCTTCACTACATTCACATTCTCAGACTCGATGCCCTGCGAGCAGAGGGGAGAAGTGAGCAGGAACCACCCCACATCACTGCCACAGTTCAAACCAAGACCCGAGCCAGCGCAGGGCCACCGGCCCCCACCAACCCCTTCACAGCGTGAGTGGGACACTGACACAAGAACTGGCCCCAGGCTTGCCAGCTCTACTGAGCTCCTTCCCATCCTGGATGGAGACACAGCGAGAGAAAACGTTCCTGCAGGCAGGCAGAAGTGGAGCACAGCAGCTGGGCAGCCCTGCTGCCACCGTACCCTGAAGTCATCAGCTGGTGCTGCCTGGCGCTTGACAGTGCAGGGCCAGGAGCTGGACTTGATCCTTGTGGGTCCCTTCCAGCTCAGGATACTCTACATTCTATGATTGACACGGATTTCAGGAACAGGCCTCTGTGATAAGCATGAAGTGGGATCCCTCTGGCCACGGCAGCAGTGGCACAGAATCCCCATGCTCCTGGAGTGTGCTGGTACCCTCGGCAGGGGCAGCTTGGTATCTGCTCCAGACACACAGAGCAGGTCCCTCTCTGCCTCACTGTTCCCAGCCTGCAGCCGTACTCCCTGTCATGGGCAAGGTCCTTCCTGGCCTCTCAGGGATGGAAGGGGTAATGCTGGGGTAATGCCTCAGGGCAGCACGGAGATGTGGCTGTGGGAAGGTCTCTGCTACCAGAGGATTTTACCTGGGTCAGCATCATGTTGAAATCACAAAACACGGGGATGTGCAGGTGTGACACTGAAACAGAGGCAAAACATGGGGAACACAACTGAGCAGCCCAAGGGCCAGGGAGTGAAGGAGCAGTTTGAGGCCAGCACACTCGGCTCTCCAAGTCTCACCACAGAACCAGAGACAGCACCTGGCCCAAGACACCTCAGCAAGGCCAGGCAGGGCTGCGCTCAGCCTCCAGCTCCCAGGAACACCCTGAGCTACCAAGTGGGAGAAGGGCCATTGCTGGGACACACACCAGGCTACAGCTTCAGACTACCAAGGACCTCAGCAGCCCTGCTGTTGGGCAATGCATGCTGTGCAGCACTGCAGCCAACTTCTCAGCCTAATTAATGCGGCGAGAGTTAATGAGATATGAGGGCAGAGTTAGAATATTGTAGCGAGCACCACAACATCTGGTGTGGAGAAGCTTCACGCAAGGGTTGCCTCGAGCTCAGGATCCTGAGGGCAAGTCAGAGGAGACAAACAGGGAGGATAGGAGGATTGAGCCATCCTTCCCTGCAGCTTTCCCTCCCCCAGGAGCCAGCAGGAAGCTGCACTGCCTATGAAGCTGGAAGGAAGGCAGCTCACCTGGAAAGCATTGTTCAGCCACAGCACCGAGCAGGAGGTTATGCGCCCAATCCGATGCAGATTGCCTGATATCAAGTTGGTTTCATTCAGCCAGCAGCCAAACACATCATAGGGCTTATTCCTCACCCTGGAAAGCAGCGTGAAGTTCTCTGGAAGGGAAACATGAGTGTGAGGCAGTGACTTCCAGCAAGAGCCCTGGAGAAACCATGTGGGACAGGTGGAGTGGATCCAGGTCTCTGTAGGAGCAGCACTGAAGCAGCACTGCCAACCTCCATCCAGCTCCCAGCCACTGCTACAGAGACAGATTATTTCTCTTTTCTCCAGAGATGTGTGATGATACCTTGCACAAGGGAAACCAAAATAACAGGGCAGTGCACAGAGCCAGAGCACAGAGCAATCCAAGCTCCCACCCTTTCCCTGAGCGGGGCCCAGAGCAGGCCCTGGGGACAAGAACGAGTTAAACACACACAGATTCTCACTCCCACCCCTGGGGCTTGGGGCCTTTCCAGCCAAGGCAGCTGTGCACTCCTGATTCCTGCTGCACCCCTTACTCCTGGCACTGTGGGACTGTGCACAAAGATGGTGAGATAACACCATGGGGATAAGCCACACACACGGAGCTGCAGCAGAAGTGAGAGAGGCTCAGGTGACAACACCTCAGAAAACCCTGTGAGACCTAAGGGTGAGACTAGGGCCATAAAGGCAATCTGAGGGCTGGATCCAGCCCCTCTGCTCTGGAGATGGGCTGAGAGAGCTGGGGGTGTCCATCCTGGAGAAGAGAAGGCTCTGGAGAGACCTTAGAGCCCCTTCCAGTGCCTAAAGGGCTCCAAAAGAGCTGGAGAGGGACTGGGGACAAGGGCCTGGAGTGACAGAACAAGGGGGAATGGCTTCCCACTGCCAGAGGGCAGGGATGGATGGGATATTAGGGAGGAATTGTTCCCTGTGAGGGTGCAGAGGCCCTGGCACAGGGTGCCCAGAGAAGCTGTGGCTGCCCCATTCCTGGCAGTGCCCAAGGCCAGGCTGGATGAGGCTTGGAGTAACCTGGGACAGTGGAAGGTGTCTCTGCCCATGGCAGGGGTTGGAACAAGATGAGCCTTAAGGTCTCTTCCAACCCAAACCATTCTGGGTTTCTGTGGTTCTGTGCCCAGCACTACCCAAGCCAGAGGCAGTGGCTTCAAGATGAGGACATGGATAACCCTTGCCCAGACTGGCACTTAGAAGAGAAGTAAGTGAGGCTAAATCCACATCACACTGCCTTGGGGTGCTGCTGTGGTGACCCGAGCAGAGTTAAGGCTGTCTGTGAGGCTTCCCCTCTGGAACTGTGATTGGAACCCCTTGGCTCAGGTGTCAGGACAAGCTGAGGTAAGGCTACTGCACACCCAAAGAAGAAGGGAACCCCCTCACCCAGCACGCAAGGGTCCCAAGGAAGCCCCAGGGAAGCCCCACTTACCCATGCTGATCACAGCAATCTCCCCCGAGGAGGAGTTGTGAGGCCCCACAAAGACACCGGATACCAACAGCAGGGAGTCATCGGAGTTGAACTGGGAGAACTGGGTGTAGCTCCAGTTGTATGGCCTCATGTTGGAGCTGTGCTGCAGGGAGATGTCCAGCTCATTGCTCCAGATCTAGAGAGATGGGCAGTCAGGAAGCTGCTGAGAAGCCTGAGTGTGGTTCTGCTTTATCTGTTCTGCCAGTACTCACCAAGACATGAAAAACAAACAGTATCACAAACCCCATTTAACTGCCTCCCACTCAGCATATCCCTGTCCCATTTCCCTGACAGAAAATGGAGAGGGGCTACATGGAGAACTGCTGCTGCCTTGGCCAGAAGAGAGGGTGTTCAGGCAGTGAATGGTGCTCTCACAGCTGGGTTTCCAGCATGTTCAGAGAGATTCCTCCCAGGACAACCACTCATGCAAGGCACGATCCACTGCAGTGGATCATGATCAGCCCACTCTTCGTCAGACCCAGGGCACAACAGGGCACTGACCTGCACCTAGAAAGCAAAGCACCTCGGCCACCTCCACACACACAGAGGCTGGAGCTGGAATCCACAGCCCTCAAGGCTACATTTGCAAGAGTCATTAGTTCTATGGCTTACAAAACAGCTAAGCACCCACAGGAACCAGTCCAAGTCCAGGGACATCCGGTCAAACCTCTCCACAAACTTCCCAAAGGCTGCTCTCAGGGCTAAGTCCCACTGGACCAAGGCTGCAAGGGCTGGGCAGGGCACCTACCACTTTACCTTGACCGTGCAGTCTTTGGAGCATGATGCAAACAGGCAGCCAGAGTGGGAGAAGCTGAGGTGCAAAACTTGGTCATTGTGCTCCTTCAGGGCCTGCACCTCCACGCAAGGGATGGTGTCGTAGAGCCTCTGGAACTCATCGTACCAGGAGACAGCACCTGCAGCACAGCACGGACAGGGGACAGGAGTGTGAGGGGAGGGAAGCAGAGCTGGGCTAAACACAGCATCAGGCTCCAATAAACCAGTCCTGGCTCCTGCCAGCAAGGCCAGGAGCTCTGCTGGGGCACCAGCCCAGGGCTGCAGCTCAGCCACCAGCCCTCAGCATTTTCCTCCCTACTCCCACACACAAAACCCCTTTCTTCCAGTACACACACGGCTCCACACCACACCTCTGCTTCCCAAAGCAGCACAGCTCCTGCTGGAACAGCCCGGGCAGAGGGGCTGCCTGTCAGACCAGGACAAAACAGTCCTGAGAAGGAACACGTGCTCCAGCACAACCAAACCAACCAGGTGTGACAAGAGGGAAGCTGCTCCTCACCATACCCAGCTCTGCACTGATTATCTCTGTCTTGTCTAACACAGAATTAAGATGGCTCCAGAAAGGGTCTGGGACCAGGAAAACCCATCTCCATGAGGTAAGAGACTTAAAAAAATGAGAGAGAAGAACAGAAGCTGGACACAGTGTGCTGATCACAGCCTGGGGCACACTCACCAGAGACGGACAATAAAAGACAAATAAGATTTTTAATGAAGGGCCCAGCCAGGCAGCCTACAGACTTCTTGTAGCAGCAAATCCCAAAGAAGCAAAGAGGATTAGACATGTATATGGATAAGGGCCAACTTTCCTAGTGACACTGAACAGGACTGAAGGATTTTTTGGAACCCGCTGCAGCCCAGGAGGCACCTGCTCCTGCAGGCAGGGACCAGCTTGCTCCCAGCACATCCCACTGCTGCTTGAGGCTGGGCACTTCAGCCCCCTCTAAACCTCCTAGTCCCGGCCCATCCAGCTGGGAAGCAGCCTGGGTAGGCCTCATTTGGCCAAGCAAACGCAACGCTTCCTCTCGCAGACCCACTGGATACCATCCCTCCAACCATGGGGCTGCCCAGGGCAGGCAGGCTGGCAGGGGTACTCCCCAAACTCACCCTCCAGCCCCTTCCCACGCCTGCCAGCTGTCCCTGTCCTGCTGCCTTGCGCAGGGTGCCCACAGCTCCAGCAGCCAGGGAGGTGCCTGAATATGTTACTGAGCTACACCGACTGCTTGATCCTAATTAGTGCTCAGGAACAGGGCTGGCAGCTGACTAAGCAGCTCCAGGAGGCTGGGAGGGAATGAGCCCTTCAGATAAACCCTAAAGAGAACGTCCTCAGCCCCGTGGAGCTCCCAGGGTCTGCAGGAGCGAAGTCACACAGCCTGGAGGAACCCCATCCATATCCCACCTCCTCCCAGAGCCCCTCTGCACTGGTGTCACGGTGCAAGGAGATCAGCTCCCACTGCCTGATCCTGGCATTTCTTCCTTGGCACTTCCTCCTGCCCTTCTGTAGCCACTGCAGTTCACAATCCAGGATCCAATTCCCTCAGCCACAGGTGGGAGCCCCCTGCGCAGCCCCCCGAGCCCTGCAACACCCTGGGAATGGGCTGCTCGGAGCGAAACCCCCCTCGGCAGCACGGGCTCCTGCTGCTGGGTCCCCAGGCCTGTCCCAGCTGGCGTGACAGAGCTGGCTCATCCCTCAGACTGCACCAGACTGCTTCCAGCACCGCACGCTCAGCAGGGAGCAGAGCTGTGACCACACGACTGTCACCCCCAAGGCCTCTGACAGCTCGGCCAGGGACAGCCCTGCCGGGCTCAGTCAGCTCCTGCTGTGAGCCCATATCAACTCCAACCTGCCCCGGCGCAGTGGGGCAGCTGCTGACCCAGCACGTGCCCCCGATGCTGCCACACGTCCCCCAGGCAGGCACAGGTGTCCCTGCACAGCCCAGCCCTGGGAGCCTCGGGGCAGCCCACGGTGCTCGTGGCAGTGCCCGGTCCAGCTGCAGAAGGGGCAGAGCGGCAGCACAGGGGCTGCCAAGTCCCGGGCAGGCCGAGCCAGCAGTGACTGCACAGGTCCCATGCAGGCTGGGATGCAGCAGTGTGCGGTGACTCACTGCGACTCCCGGGATCTCCCTGGACAGCAGCTACAGAGAGCACCTGCCTGGGGAGCTCAGGAACCTCCCTTCTGTGAAAAGAAGGGAAAGGCAAAGCATTTTCAGCCCTTTCACCCTCATTTCTGAAGGGTCTGGGCCGTCCCAGAGCCCTTCCCGTGCACATCTCAGCCCACGACACCGTGACACAGCTGAGGCAACACGGTTCAGGGGTTCCACCACCCCGACAGCGGCGGGCAGAGCGGGGGGAGCGGAGTGTCCGTCCCGGGCTCACGGCAGGTGCCGCCCCCGGGATCAGCTCCGCGCCCCGGAGCGCACCTGGGTGCCGCGGCACATCCCGGGACACGCGGTAGTAGCGGTAGAAAAGCTCCTTCCACAGGAATTCGTCGCGAGCCACGGCGCGCCACTGCTGGCAGACGAGCCCCACCGAGAGCACGTCGGCGTGGTCCAGGGACAGAAAGATCTCG
>VWZT01014170.1:396670-408514 GCA_013397055.1 Pachycephala philippinensis | reverse complement strand
AAGGGAAGGGAAGGGAAGGGAAGGGAGGAGTGTGATCTCTGGTCACCAGCAGGGCGGGGAGGACTCGGGGTAGAGGTGTTTTGGTGCTGGGCACAGCTGGGGTCGCTACAGCCACCATTGCTTTGCTGCCACACCCAGGTGAGGACAGTCACCCAGCTCCTGCATAGGTGTCCCTGAGGGAATTTTGTTGTCTGGACGGGATGTGGGTGTTCCATGGACTGAGGATGTCCTGGCTTGGTCCCTGAGGAGGGGACACTCTTGACTGCTCCTCTGGACTCACAGCCTGCTCTCACTGCCAGATTGCAGGGATATGGTACATCACTGCTATGGCCTCTGACTCCAAGACTTACCTTCAAAATAAGAACCATCTGAAGATGGCGATGGCCAACATTGAGGTCCTGGACAATGGTGAGCTGGAGGTCTCCTTTGCAATTCCCACGTAAGTCCCACATGCTTTTCTTCACAGGCTTCACTACCAACCTCCTCCCTGGACCTTCACTGGGGGGTCTCCACCTGAGTGCACTCACCAAAGACCTGGGCAGGGCTTGAGACAGGACCACCAGGGGCTTGGGACAGCTGTGGGCACCCCCTCTCCAGGGCAGGCTCAGGGCAACACCAGCCACGACCAGTGCCACCACAGAGGGTGGGACGGGACCCTACGATTACAACTTTCCCAGCAGAACCAGCCTCCTCCCAGAAGCTCAGAGCATGGGTGAGGGCATGGATAATCCCCAGGCGCCAGCACTGTCCCCTGGCAGCCCAGGTACCCATTGTTCCAAGGGTGGTGTCTGTCCCCTCCTGCCCTGGCCACACCACCCATCTCTGAACAGCAAGTCCCACGTCTGGGATAGTGACCCTGGAACAGGGGAGGGGAAGCAGGGTCACTTCACCTCGGCTGGAGCATCCTTCACTGTTTTGCAGCCCCAGGGAATGTATGAAATTTGAGTCAATCTACAAGCCAACAAAGAACCCGGGTGAATACTACAGCACTGGTGAGTGGGGGTGCCTGGCTCTTGGGGCAGGGGGGAGGCATGTCCCATCATCCCTGTCTGAAGCAGCTGGCTGTTCCTGGCGGCATGGCCTGCCCCTCCTGTGTCCTGGGTGGGACATCCCTCTGTGTCCAGGTGCCAGCTGCACCCCAGGGCAGCAGCATGAACCCCCCAATCCCTCCCTGTGGGATAAACACATTCAGACCAAGCTTAAACTCTGGGGAAAAGCAGGTTCATTCTGCAAAGAGGCTGTGGGTGGATGTTCCCAGGGGATGGAGCAGGAGTGGTTTTCCACCATTCCCAGCCCAAGGATCAGTCTCACACTGTCCAACAGCCTGCACTGACCATCCACAGCCTTTTCTGCCCTCACCTCCCCATCCCTCTGCTCTGCTCTGGTCTGTGGGCTCCCCCAGGCTTTCAGAGGAGCCTTAGCAAGAGAGAAAACCAGGATGGGGAGACTCCGAGGAAAGAAGGGCTTGGTGAGCTTCATGCTCTTACAGCCCCTTTGCAGCGTGGGGGTTTCCAGGAGGAAGTAATTGATTTTTCTGCACGTCCTTTTGCAGACAGAGGCGATAAGAGGGTGAGGCTGGTCAATACCGACGACAGGTCCTACATGATTGTCCTTGCCACCAAAAAGAAGGATGGGGAGACCTTGCGCATGCTGAGACTTTACAGTGCGTAGCCAGCGGCGGGGAACTGCTCAGAGGGGTCGGGTGCTTCTGAGGGTCCTGCAAGGCCAGGGGACAGGGGGTCTCCCTCTTCACTCCTGCCCTGGGTGAGGGGCAGGATGAGGCAGGGGATACCGTGTGTTCCCTGTGTGGCAGGGAAGGGGCGGTGGTTTGGGGTGGCAGGAGAGGCTGGGGCCTGGGCTCCTGCACTGTGCTGCAAGTCCATGGCCTTGGGGAAGTTGCTTGGTGAAATGGGGTGGAGAGTGGGGGTCCTGCTGCAAAGGGGGAACTGAATCGGTGGGGACAGGAACCAGGAGAGGAGTCACTGTGCTGGTGTCAGGACCTCTGGCTCATCTTGTTCCCTGCGTGGGATGTCTCATGTGCCTGGCCACCACTGCTCTCCAGGACCTCTGCCAGTGCCTCCAGCCTTCTCCCGGGGACTGCCATCCATCCCGCCCTCGGCTGGACACACTCACCATCTTCCCAGGAGATGCAGGGTCAGGCACAGCCTGGAGCTAACTCATGTCTTTGTCTTTAGGCAGAACCCAGTCGGTGAGACCCACAGTCAGGTCACTGTTCAAGACACTTGCCAAGCAGCAGGGCTTCACCGACGAGATGATCTGGATCCTACCCAGGCAGGGTGAGCATTGCCCAGGGCCAGTACAGGGGCACGCAGGCAGGGACCAGCTCAGCCCATCAGTGCCACCACTTCGTGGTCTGAGCTGGCAGGAGGGAGTGCTGGCAGCCAGACGTGCTCTGGCTGGGCGCACTGAGCAAGGAGAAACGCACAAGTTTCCTCTGAGTAGTCTATTTTGGGTGCTAAATGGGACTATTCAGACCACAGTGCCAGACTCAGGCTTTCTCTTTACTTCCACAGAGGAATGCAGACTTGGTGAACCGTAGGTGAGTTGCTGCAGTGCGACACGGTGTTTGCAATGTCCTCTCCTGGAAACTGTCCCTCTTGGTGCCCCAGCAAGGGCCACCAAGAACTCTTTGAATTCCTCTGGGGTTGAGCTGTTTGAACTTGTGCCGGAGCTCGCACGCAGGTAGGACCATTCCCTTGGATGCTGCTCTGCAGTGGGGACCCCCAGGCAGCAGTGCCCAGGGACTCCCAAGGAGCAGTGCCCAGAGGCCCACAGGGTGAGGTGCCTGGCACTGAGCTGAAACCACCAGAGAAACAGCTGCACAGCTGAGCAGCGAGGGCCAGGACAGCGGCTCCTGCCAAAGGGCCCCTGGGCTTGTGGACTGGCAAACCTGGCCAGACTGGGTTGGTGTCTCACCACGCAAAACGTGTTTGCTGTTGGCCCCCCCTGGCCTGTGCTTTCCCACCACGTGGATGCACACACAGCTGTGGGGGTTACTAGAAATCCCTTGCTGGAGATGCCTCACCCTGCAAATCTGGGGCGAACTGGAGAAGAATGCCCTGATCCTAACGGAGAGTCCTGCTGGTCTCCTTGCCTTGCTCAGCCCCCGCCTCTCCTGCCTGTTTTCCAGGAAGTGTGGACTGGCTCGTGGATGCTCCTGCCAAGCAATGCAAGACCCATGCTCTGAAGCTCCAGGCTGCTGCTCCACCATCCCTCTTCCAAGCTCTGTGGTCGAGACTCTGACACAGCTCCTGTTCCTCCAGCACACAGTCCCTGCTTTTTGCCAAATAAACAGAAACCTTCCCCAGATCTTGGTGTGGCTGTTTGGGGGGAACCTGGGGTGCTGGGGTGTGTGGTCCCTCCTGTGGTCGTCCTGGGGGCTGTGAACAGCCAGGAGTGATCCCGGCTGAGCTTGCCCAAGTGAGGGCAGTTTCAGAGCCACAAGATTTTCCCTCCAGATGTCATTTCTCAGAGCAGAGGAGCAAGGAGCCAAATTCTGGTGTCTTCGTTGTTTGTCTTACATTGTTGCCTTCAGCTGCCTTCAATAACTTAAAGAATATTTATGCTATTTCTAATCAGATTCTTAAATTGATGCAATCGCCCTGGGTTCCATTTAGGCTTCCCAGTGTTGTTTAGGGTTTGTATTTGCTAATATCAGCTTAAGCGCTCAGAGGGAAGCTAAGCTGGTCTTTCCAGACAATCTCTGTGCCATATGTGATAGTTAATCCTCTTGACTTTTCATTTTTTCTCTTTTTAAAAATAAAATCTGACTGTATGGGATCATCTCAGGTTGTAAGAGTAGCACCGGCCGGCACAAGGATGACACTTTAATTTCAGCCTCTGAGCCAGGTCCCACTTGCTGCTCAGGACATGTGGGCTCTTGGCCATCCCCAAAAAACCTGAGTGCACGGGTGCCCAACCAACCTGCCGTGAGCAGTCGTGTGTTAGAGGCTCCGGGATGTCCCTTAGCACGTGACGGGTGCAGCACCAGCCACCAGCTGTGATCACTACAGCAGGAGCCACTCAAACGACACGCAGCCATCAGGAGCAGGCTTGTCCATCTGCCTTGGATGGTGCAGAATGGGACCACAGGGTCTGGTGGGTGTGAGCCCAGAACAGCCTTTCCCCTTTCCACGCACACCAGGAGTGCATCGAAGCCACGCTGCTGCCCAAACCCCTGCAGCTGCCAGACCTGTCGTGAAGAGAGGTGCAGGAGAGAAGCAGCAGCCCCGTGCTGGGCTCTCTGCCCTGCTCTGGTCCCTGCCCCTCCTGCACAGCCCGCAGTCAGGGCTGCACCTGCTGTCTCTCTCCTGGCCTGGCAGCCAGAGGAGCACTCCCTGCCAGCACAGGGTGTCTGGCTGTAGTGGAGTGACCCTGGCTGGACCCCAGGCATCCACCAAGCCTCTCTATCTCTCCCCTCTGCAGCTGGACAGGGGAGAGAAAATATAACAAAGGATTCATGAGTTAAGGGAGAGATCACTCACCAAATACCTTCACAGGCAAAGCAGGCTCTAATTAGGGATATAAATTGAATTTATTACTGACAAAATCAGAGCAGGATAGTGAAAAGTAAAATAAGACCTTAAGAACACCTTCCCCCCCACCCCTCCCTGCTTACCAGGTCTACCTTCATCCTCGCACTGGTGCAGTGAGACGGGAATGGGATGCTGCTCAGGGACAGAAGTCGTTCCCCTGCTCCAGCACAGGCTCCTCCATGGGTTGCAGGTGGATCTCTGCACTCCTGTGCCCTCCTTGGGCTGCAGGGCACAGGTGCTTCACCATGCTCTTCACCACGGGCTCAGGGGAATCTCAGCTCTGGCACCTGAAGCAGCTCCTTCCCCTCCTTCTCCACTGACCTTGGTGTCTGCAGAGCTTTCCTCTCGCATATTCTCACCCTGCTCTTACCTGGCCACAATTACAACTGCACCAGAACCATTTTTTTTCCCCTTTTCCTTAAATACGTAACCTCGGAGGCATTACCACCACTCCTAATTGGCTCAGTGGCATGTCCATCTTCGGAGCCACCAGGGATTGGCTCTGCCGGACGTGGAGGAAGCTTCTGGCTTCCCTATAACCCCCCACTACCAAAGCTTGGCCACACCAGCCCAAGGCAGTGGTGCACGTCTCAAAGCCCACAGCCTCACAGGTCACCTGCTGGCAGCACGGCAGGAGCCCTGCCCCTGCCCCAAACTGGGCACTGCCCACCTGCAGACGTGTCCCTCATTCCCCTGGCCTCGGGGTGGATCCTGGCAGTGTTCCTGGCGTGTGGCTCTCCATGCACAGCAAGGCTGTGGAGCTGGCCTGTGCTTCACTTGAGCCTACCTCAAGCTCACTTGACTCATTAGATTTGATTGCAAATCAAATGCAATTTAATTAGCAGAAAGGCAAACAGCCCCTGCCAATGACTGGCTGATCATTCCCTAATGACTGTCAGATCAGCAGATGTAATTGCAAAGCCCTACAGTTATCGGAAAATGAAATGAAGATGCCACTTGCATCCCACTCACACAGCACCTCTGACATTTTCTCCTGCCCTGGCTCATGGGAGTTTTGGTGGGGAGGACACACGGTCTGCTGTGCCTCATCCCTCTGCACCGTCCAAGTAAGGCAAGTGGTGCCAGAGAACCCAGCCTGGCTTTCTGGTAGCCCAGACTGGTGCTGTCCTGGGGATCCCAGCTCTTTGGTATGCCCTTGGTTATGGAGAGGTTGCAGGGTACACGGAGGGAGCTGGGGGTGGGTGCCCTCCCCAGGGGTCTTGTGCTGGGTCTGTCTGTGTGATACCTTCCCAGTGGGCCAGCCATGTAGTTTTCCATCTCTACTTCATTAAATCCACTCAAAGGCTCTGTGAACACAGAATTGTACTTAGAAGAGGTTTATTTTAGGTAAAGGGAAAAGCTTTCAGTGATGACAAATGGATTTAGGAACCCAAACACCTCCTGTATTTGCCCCATGAAGTGAGCACTTTGGGCCCCAAATCTCCTGGGAAGGCACTGTGTGAGACCCCAGAGTTCCCCAAGTGCCACTGGCCATGGGATCTGGTGGTTGTGAGCCCAGAAGAGCCTTTCCCCTTTCAGTATACACCCAGGAGTATATTGAACCACACTGCTGTCCCAGACCCTGTCCAAACCCTGGTGCATTAGATCTAAAGAGCTGATTCCTGGGTCAAAGTAATTTTTGGCACTGGGTTTCAGCTGCTAGCTCTTGCAGGCTTGTCCCTCCAGGGTGGCCCACAGCAGCATGCTCGAGCCAAGGGCTCTCCTCCCTGGTGCTGCAGCCATGTCCCGGCGGGGATTCGCTGCTCCAGGCTGACCATGTTGCATCATGTCTTCTCCAATGGACTCTCTCCTCTTCAGGCATCCTGACAGCCCAGCTCAGCTTCCTCCTCAAGTGGGCTCCCTGTGCAGCACACAGAAAGGTCTCACTAACATACCACAGCATCAATATTTTCCCACACAGGCTGGAACCCTTTGTCCCCATGGCCAGTTTGGCATCCTGTGCCATATCGGTGGCTCAAGATTCCCCTGTGCTGACCAGACTGCTGGCTCTCCAGTCAAGGATCTTGCAGACAGGCAGACTGCTCTGCAGTCCCAGAGCTCTTGTGCCCACCAAGCTTTCTTTCTTTCCCCTGAAGCCTTGCAAATATCTGGGGTTGGATTCCTCTTCTCCCTCATCACAAAAACACTTTGCACCCTCACTACTGGAGACACAACGTTCATTCTTCCTGAATCCAGGTGCAGCCACATTTCTCTCCCTCAACAATTCTCTGAAGACTCTCTTCCCTCCCTGATGCTGCTGTCCCAGTGCCCTCATGTTGTCACTGGCCATAAATTGTCATTGTCCTCTTGGAACATTGGGAGCAGGAGATGTCTGACCTCCAGGGCGCTGTACTGAGGACACAGCAGGACTGTCTGTCCCCAGCTACCTGGCTGCAGGACAAATACTTATCCCATGTAACTCTGCAAGCAGTTCTCACAGGCTCCCTGCACTCCTTCATCTTCCAGCACAGGCTCTTTTCTTTCCTTGCAGACATTCCACTCTTTCCAGAGTCCCTCCTTGGTGTCTGTATGTTGCTTGTTTGCTAGGGGAGAAGCTCTGTTTCACCAGCCTCTCCCTTGTGCTTAGAAGGGAATTTTTTGTGCCTTTTCTTTCTCTTTTCTGTTTGCATGCTCAACTTCCCAAACCTGCCCAGCTGCAGGAACCAGCTCGCCTCACTTCTCCTGATTTGTGCTTGTTTTCAGCAACAGCCACCAATCTGCCCCTATTGATCTTCCCATTTACGCCAAATGGCATTGACTCATGCCTACTGGAGCTGAAGTTATTTTCCCAAATAGCTCTTCTAAAAACAACCAAAGGAACAGGTACAAAAAAACACCCCATCAGCTCACTTTATGCTGGCTATGTTGTCCTCATATGCAAGGATAACCGGAATGACCAATGCAGACAGGTGATTACAGCACCCACCTTCACCCCTCCAAAAGCACCTTTGCCCCTCCTCTTGGAGGGCCCTTGCAATGTTGTTTGAGAGTGCTCAATCCTCACAGCCTGGCACCCACCTTCTCTTTTCTCCTGGCAGATGTTCCCATCCTTCTCTCTGGAATGACCTGATGACAACTCTGTCAGCACCAGTAGGTTCTTACAGGTTTGCTCTTTACAGGTTCCTGGCCTGCTCCTCCTGCAAACTCAGTAGTTTTAGTTTCACACTCAAAATCTTCTGTATCTTGTCTTCATTTATCCCCAGGCTCCAGTTTATTGTTAGACCCAGAGTCTTTCCTGCAGGTGTCTCTGCTTTCCCTCGCCGCTCCCAAGCCTGATGGAACCACAGTCACCTTTGGATGCCGTTCTGGTCCTCTCAGAGGTACCTGCCTTATGTTGTTTTCTCAGTGTGAACATGAGGCTGACACCCCCAGTGCAGTATTAGCCACCAGGCACTTTGTCTGTAACATTTAAGATTATTTATTTTTTTGACATCTGCTCCCACGATCTGTGACGGAGAGGGCAAGTAGGACACTTTTCTGTATCTTCACTAAAGGTGTAAACACAATTTGTTCCCATGAAGGGCAGCAGCTGTTCAGGTGGGGTCTGACCTGTCACGTTTTGTGGGATCTTTCGACCAATCTCCAGCTGCAGGCCAGGAAACCCAGAACGAGGAGAGGAGCTACTGCGTCTGTTCCCTGATTTTCTCCTGCTGCTGCGTCTGCTCTTGTTTAACAGTGCCTGGCACCATCAGGAGAGCCCTGTGCATGTCCAGAGTACAGTCCTGCCACGTCCTCAGATGTTAGAGATGTCACTGGGGGTGCAGCTGAGTGACCTGAGAGACACTGAGTGACCCGCCCTCCCGGCAGCAGGGACAGGTCTCTCAGTGACCCGACACAGGGGAAGGGCCTGGGGGTACGGGTCAGGCAGTGCTGGTGGGGGCACAGCCGGCAGCTTCTCGCTCCCCCTCACCAGCACATCCAACACTCAGACCTCTTACTGCCTGGGGGGACCAGGGGGCTGGGTCCCTCATTCACAGCATCCTCTCCCTCTGTGACTGAAAGCCCCCGACTGCTGGCTCGGACTCACAGTGCCAGCTCCAGAGAGCCCAGCTCTGCAGGCACAGCCCTGCATGGGTGAGGTGGGTCTCATCCCACCCCTAAAGCCAGGCACTGGTGTGGAGCACGGCACAGCTCCTCATCCTCTCAGAGGGGTGGCAGAAGGATGGCATGGAGCATCCTCTGGGATGGACTAGGAGGGGATTCTTTAACACTGCTAATTGTTTGGCCACAGGAGTTCTCCCAACAAGTAATTCTGGAAACTCTTTCCATAAGAAATAAATACTGCCCAGATGGATAAACTGTGCTGGCTGTCCACACATTGCCTTGGCGTGCCAATGCCCTTGGTAAGCCTTTTGCCTTTAATCATTTATCTACGTGAGGGCTTTGTCCCTGGAAAGAGCTTTTATTCCCAAGCAGAGCCCTTTCCGAGGTGAAACACTGCAAAGCACAGCAGTAATGCTCAGCTGTTTGCACTCCTGGTAAGTGCTGGATAATCTTGTCTGGGCTCGACTTGCAGACACTGCAGAGCCGGATGTCTTTCCCTTAATGCAATAAAATATGTATAAGTAGGAAAACCATTGTCAGTGGACTGATCTTTACAGTTTCTGGAGGCGAAGTTAATCCTGGGAACCGGAAGCTGCTTCCACATGTGAAACGGCGGTGAGGCAGGAGTGCAGGTGGGAGAGCAGATGGATCTGGTTCATGACGTGCCTTCAGGAAGGGTTCGGGGACTCCCAGCACGTGGAGCCAAGACGGTGGTACCTGGTGGTTGTAAATAAAGGGGTGGGAATGGATGTTTTGCTCAGTGTATGCAGGGAGATCCAGCCACAGATACAGTGAAATGTGTCCTCCCGGACCTCAGCCCAGTGCTGGGTAGGGATTACTTTACAAGCAAAACTCTGTAAGAATCCTACTGAGGAAAAATTATGGAAACTAATGTCCTGTGATTGATGGAGCCAAGATTTCCCAGTGGGAACCCAACATGCTTTATCCCACTCAGGTGGGGCTGCACTACATCCTCCCAGAGGACATGGACAAGGGAGGGCCTGGTGAGAAACCCACATTTTAGGACACCTACAAAATCAGCAGCTCTTTTGGAAATGAAATGGGAATTTCCCATCCCTTTTTACCCACAGCTCCCAGGGCAGGGATGAGCCAGAGCAATCTGCTGCCCCTTTGCTCTCCTACTGCCAGGGAAACCTGAGAGTTCTTGGCTGCTCCTGCTGAGTGTAGCTGCTTTAGCACTGGGCTGGGAATGCACCTCTGGAGCTTATGGGCACGGAGGGAGGAGGGAGAATCCTTGTGGCAGGGAAGGGCTGGGTACTGTGAGTCCCAGCTGTGTCTGTGCTTAGCCTTCATCAACTCAAGACACTGATAGGTGAGACCACACCACAATATGGACTGGTGGAGCTTGCTGAAAGGATCGCCAGGGATAAAAGAATCATGAAGAAATCGTGCCCCTGCCCCATGGCTGAGTGTGATGCTGGGGAATGCTGAGGTCCTCACAGAAGTGCTGTTTCCAGTAAATGTTTTTTATCTCAACCCACCTTTTTGTGCCTCCAGTGCTCAACTCCATTCCCAGAGCAGGAAGGAGGCGGTGTGAGGGAAGGAGTGAGCAGCATCTGGTTTGGGAGAGCCTCGGGCAGGGGGCACAAAATTGGGGAGTGCCATTCCTAATCCATGACAGCAGCATTTTCTTGGGGAAGTAAAATCCCAGACAGGGATTTTTTTTTCACAGTCCCTTTCACAGGAGCAAAGGGCCAAGGAAATTAAGGAATAAAGAAAATGTAAGAGGTAACTGTTCTGCTGGGGGCAGATGACACAGCTGGCCCCATGCCATGCTGCCACCCACCTCTGCCCAGCACGTTCCTGCTCAGCCACGGTGGCAGGAGGAGCCACGGGCAGGTGGCACTTCCTTCCAGAGCCAAGCCTGGCGTCCCTGTCACGCCACACCACGGTGGCTCGCTCTCAGCATTCCTTGGACAGGCTCGGAGCGGGCTGACAGCCTGCCAGGGCACCACTGACGCTCTAACAGGGCTCCCGCTGCGAGCGTGTCGGCTGGGGCTGAGCCCAGCCACGCAGCACGGCTCCAGCCGTGGGAATCCCTGCCCCGAGAATCAGGCAGCACATGTCGGCCAGCGGGATCCCAGACAGCGGGTCCCACCCAGCATCACGTCATTGTGCTCGTGCCAAGGCCTCAGGTCTGTGCCCAGAGTGTGGGACCAGAGATTGGATGCAGGATTTTGCAGAGCATCCCCTGACTCCATGGCGGAAAACCTCAGGCGGCCTGGGAGCTCTGCAGCACACAGGGACAACCTGGCATCCCTGCTGGACATGGCTGCTGGCATCACTGGGGCATCTCTGGGGCTTGTGGCTGGGGAGGCACAACTCCACCAAGCACCCACTGTCCTGCAGCCAGATGCGACATTTGTGCTCTGAAGGGGACATAGGGGTTGGAAAGCAAACACTAGAGATGTGAGACTAATCCAGGATATGGAAAGAGGTTTTGCAAGGGAGTCACCCAGGGACGTGGCTCTGACTGGGAAAGGAGGGGGTGGTTTGGCAGTGCACGGCCCTATCCAAAGCCAGTGGCTGCAGATGAGGTTTGACACCCTCAGCACTCACAGCCAGGTGCCACAGCTGCAGAGCAGGCAGGGCTGAGACACCTCCAGCCACCAGCCTGAACATTACCCCAGCAGCCACATGACCCACAGGGGAGATTCCCCAGCTCCTCATTCCCAGTCTATGCCATTCATGTGGGACGGGGGAATACCCAGATCCCAACACAGCATTACAGACTGCATTGGGTTGGAAGGGACCTTTCAAGGTCATGTAGTCCAAGCCCCCTGCCATGGGCACAGACATCCACCACTAGACCAGGCTGCTCAGGGCCCTGAGCTTTGAATGTTCAACCTGGCTTTGAGTTTCCAGGGATGGGGCAGCCACAGCTTCTCTGGGCAAATTGGGCCAGGGCCCTTCCACTCTCACAGGGAAGAATTTCTACCGAATATATCCCATCTGTCCCTGCCTTCTGGCAGTGGGAAGCCATTCCCCTGTGTCCTGTCACTCCAGGCCCCTGTCCCAAGTCCCTCTCCAGCTCTCTGGAGCCCCCTGAGGCCCCGGAAGTGGCTCTGAGGTGTCCCCGGGCGCTGCATCCCGGAGCATCCCGCAGCATCCCGCAGCATCCCGGGCTCGGTGCTGCCGGAGCGCTCCCGCCGCGGGCTGACGGGGGGCGGGGCTTCGAGTGGGTGTGGCCAAAAGGCACCGAACCCCGCCCCCTCCGTCTGGC
>VWZT01014170.1:377428-388859 GCA_013397055.1 Pachycephala philippinensis | reverse complement strand
GGTGAGGGGGAGGGTGAGGGTGGGGATGGGAGGTGGGAGTGGGGGGAGTGCTGATGAGGCCTTTTTCCATCATTCCTGGGTGGGGCCGTGCCCCATGGGTCTGTCCCGTCGTTGGAGCAGGGTGCAGTGGGGTGTTTGCTGTGCACGCATGGGGACTGCTCCCAGGGCTTCCCTAGAGATGTTCCCTGTCCCCAGCGTGTGGCGCAAGGCTGCTGGCACTGTTTCTTGGTCGTGACAGAAACTGTGCTGGAGATCATCTCTGCCGCCTGGGCCAGACCTCGGCACCCACCAGCTGAAGCTGGGAGCCAGGACACAAGCCCCGGTGGCCTCAGGGTTGGGAGCTGGTGGCATGTGGCATCTGCCAGACCAAATCTGCTGAAGCACAAAGAAGCACTTGCAGCTGCTCCCCCGCCGGTGGACTGGCACACGCCGGTGCTGCTGCAGGACGTGGGGCCACACTGGTGGCCATGGCTGTGCCACAGGCTCTGTCCCCAGCAGTGACGTGATGTGACCAGCGTCCCCCCACTCCTGGCTTGCGGGGTCAGTGTTGCAGAGAGCCCTGCTCCGCTGTCTCTGCGTGGGAGGGGGCTTGGCTGCTGCATTTCCAGGGGCAGGAGCACAGCGGTGACGTGAGCAGCTGCTGGCAGTGGCAGGGCTTGCACAGGGACTGCCCGAGCAGTGGTGCCAGCTGTGTCCAGGAGCGGGCATTGCCCCGGGGGTGCAGCCCGGTCCCCTCCACCTGCTTCCTAGTGCAAGGGACAGCAGGGCAGGGGGACGCAGCTGGGTCGGGAAGCCCACCAGGTCTCAGCCAGCAGCAGGGTGTCCATCCTGCAGTCGCTCCATGTGTCACTCGCAGCTGGTGTGTGTCACCTCTGCTTGGTGTGTGTCACCTCTGCTTGGTGTGTGTCACCCCTGCTTGGTGTGTGTCACCCGTGGCTGGTGTGTACAGCACCCAGCCTGGCACTGTTAGTGCAGCTGCTGGCAGTCATGCTGTGACTGCCCCGACTCACCTCGGGAGCAACATCCCTGGGCGTGGGGCAGTGCAGGTGGGGTGCTGGGGGGCCTCAGCAACCCCTTGTCCTGCCTGCTGCTGGACAGCAGCACTGCCCCTGCCCAGGGAGGCTGTGGACAGGGGGAAGCGAGACCTCGGGGGCTGGGGTCTGGTGGGGGCATCGTGCCAGCATGCCTGCCTGATGCCTGCCCATCAGCCTGCCCAGGGCCTGCTCCACAGCACTCCTTCAGAGCCAGGAGCAATTTGCAGAGCTGGGAGGGAGCCACGGCCAGTGCCAGCTGGCAGAGGAAGACTGAGAGGGCAGGCAGGCTGCAGGCAGGGCCCACAGCGGTTCCCACATTACCTGGCTGGAGGAGGAGGACGAGGAAGAGGAGGAGAAGGAGTGACCTTGGAGTGGAGCTGGCAGAGGCCACAGCACTGCAGGCCCTGCGGGGGCTGCCGCCGCTGCTGGAGCTCTGCCATGCCCTTGCTGTGGTCTTCCCTCAGCCTCAGCCAGCATGCAGGGGCCCAACGTGGGAGCGAGACCTGCACCCCCATTCCCCAGACACCCCGATATGCCCCCATGCTCAGTGCCCATGTCCTGCCAGGTGCCGTGTCCTGCTGCCATAGAGGGGCCAGAGCCGGTGGTGCTGGGCAGGCTGCTCTGTGCCCACCTGGCAGTGCAGCCAGTGCCCAGTGGGCTCTGCCAGCTCACACTTGGCACTGGGGCTGGCAGCTGAGAGGAACGCCAGGTGTTGGTGTTGCCGGGACCTTAAACACTCACACCAGTGCTCAGCACTAATTAATTATCCTCTTACGTTCACTTTTATCTCTCTATCTGCAGCAGTGACGCAGCAGGGGCTGTCCCTGCCTCCCCGGCCTCACAGATGTCCTCCTCGGGTTTATTTTTGTTTCTTTTTCACCTGTATGTTTTGGCATGAGTGTGGAAGAGCCGCTCCGCCCAGTCTGTGACTGCCAGTGGCTCCGTGCCCTGCCCGGGCACCCCCTGTCACAAGCACTCTGCCGGCCCTGAGTACCACCCTGGGCACCCAGCACGGCTCTCCCCGGGTGAGTCCTGGGGGATGGAGCTTTGTGCTCGGCTTTCCCCTGTGGAGAACAGATCCAGAGGCCTTGCAGCTGACATGCCCGTGTTTCCTCCTGGGCACGGGCCTGCTCCTGCTTACACGTGTCCCCAGCTCATGCCCGCCTGCTGTCTGTCTGTGCCAGCCCCGCTGGCCTTGGGCTTGGCTCCTGCCTGGGGTCCTGCCTGCAGGGAGCCACTCGGCTCCTCCAGCTCGGTTTAAGGGGTTACCCCAGTTGTGCTGCTCCGGGCTCCCTGCCCGCCTGCACAAGAGTTGAGCACCACGGCAGGGCAGTGGCAGCAGTTGGAGCATCCCCCTCCTGCAAGCACCCCTGGCACATCTGGACAGCAGCACCCTGGCTGTGCCATGTCTGGCCACACATCCCGTATTATTCATTGCTCACTCCCCTGGTCTGCACTGTCCTGCTGGCGGGGCCATGCAGAGGTAGGGTCCCTGCTGGACCCCAGCTTGGGTCCCTCTGCCCATCCCACTTGTGGCCAGGCCATGCTGGGCTGCACTGGTGCCAAGCAGGGGGCATGGTTGGGGTGGGGGGATCCCAAACTCCCCCAGATTCAACAGCAGCCCTGCAGGTGCAGAGGCAAGACTGGGAGGAGCTGCAGCAGGCATGCTGGCACTGGTAACAGGTGGGTGGCATGGTGGTGACATGGCCACAGCTGTGTGTAATTGGGGCCCACGGGCTTTGAGGTGGGCTCAGAGAGTGGCAAAGTCCCTGTGGGCCCCTCTCAGCCCACAGGGTGCCCACACAGCAATGCCAGCTCACCATTCACTGGCTGGTGACACACGGGGAGCTCTGAATTGCAGCCAGTGACAGCTGGGCAAGCACAGCTCGTTCCTCAAACAGAGATAACAGCCTTTGCTGGGATCCAGCCTGTGCTTTATTTACCCAGTTGCTGGACTCTGGCTCGAGGCTCTGCCCCCATCACTCCTCACAAGGTGGCTCTGAGGGTCTTGTCGATGTCTGGTGCTGTGGGGTGACCCACACTAGGGTGGCTTCCTCCACCTGTGATTAGCTTTTGGCAGCACCTGTTTTGGGGGGAAGTGTTTCCATGAGCCTGTGGCACAGGCAGGGGCCCCTACGGGTGTGTCCCCCAGTGCCCCACAGGGCTGTGACATGTCCCCAGCCTGAGGCTGCACGGTGCCACAACCTCCTCTGCCCTGATTTTTAAACAGAGCGGCCTTGAGAGTAACCCTGGGGAGGTGAAGCCAGGAGCCAAGTCCAATGTCTGTGCTTAAACATCTGATTATTAGCCCATTAGGCACTAATTGTCCCCCGGCCACGTGGCTGAGCCCCGCACGATCCCTGGGGAGCAAATGGTCCAGCAAAAACCCAGCTTCCATGGGCACGGTGGGCTCTTCCCCACACCCCGAGCTCAGCCCCTCCAGGCTGCTGTGCCTGGCCTGGGGCTCAGCCAGCATTAGAATTGTAGATGCTGCACCCTTGCCAGTGCCAGCCAAGGCGGGGAAGGTGATAAGTTCCTCATGGGGTGCAGTGGGGAGTTGCCCAGGAACAGGCTGGGGGTTCTTAATAGCAGCTGCACCCTCCAGGGAGCAGTTCAATGGTGAAATATGGCCATGCAAAGGCAGGGGGTTGCATGTCCCGCTTGTGTGGCTTTGGAGTGACATCTTTCCTGTGCCCTTGCTGGGGGAGCAGAACTGTCATGAGTCGTGTCCTGGCGGTTCCATCCTGTTCCAGGGCTCTCCGCCGTGTACAGGGTGCTGCCCGCCTCGCCCCTGGTGTGCTGCAGGGCTGGGGATGCTCAGGACAGCCCCACAGCTGTGGAGTGCCCGATGCCGGGGCTGTCCCTGCTGTTGCCGTCCCCAGGCACAGGCGCAGGGACGGGCAGATGGCCGGCGCGGTGCCGGTGCCGGTGTGGGCGGCGAGGGCTGGCAGGGACTGCTCGGGGCGTGGGCCGGGGCTGGGAGCCGGCTCCTGCCGTGACTCACTGCCGGGCTGGGGGCGGCCGGCCTGTCCCTGCTCCCGGTGCGGCCCCCCAGTCCTGCTCCCTGCCCGCTGCTGCCCGTGGGATTGCTGCGAGCACGGCCGTGCATGGCAAGGTGAGGGGCAGAGTAGGGCAGCTGTGTGCCACAGCCCCATCCAGCTGTGCAGCCCCATCCAGCTGTGGCCCCATCCAGCTCTTCCTCCCACGCAGTTGTGCCCAGCCTGAGCGCTGGCTGCACTGAGGGGCACCTGGTTCCACACTGCCACCAGCTTGTGAGGGAGAGGTACTCGTGCTGTGGCAGGACCAGCAGTGTCACCATCAAAGCCAGGACCCCAGTGAGTCCGCACAGCCACAGGTGGCACAGGTGGCACCTGAGTGCTGGCCCTTCATGTCACATATCCTCACGCCAG
This sequence comes from Pachycephala philippinensis, assembly GCA_013397055.1. Classification (NCBI taxonomy): domain Eukaryota; kingdom Metazoa; phylum Chordata; class Aves; order Passeriformes; genus Pachycephala; species Pachycephala philippinensis. The sequence continues at coordinate 384,415 of VWZT01014170.1, read as the reverse complement.
CTCTGCACATGGTTAGCCACCATCACCTGGTCCAGGACTCGGCTTTGTGTGGGACATGGGGACCTTGTGTCCCCCAGGGAAATTCTGCTGGCCTGAGACTACCTGGGATGAAGACCCAGCCATGATGGCACTGCCATGGCACAATGAGTTGGTGGGGCTGGAGCCTGGGGGACTCGTGCCTGTACCCAGGGAATGGAGGCTCCCTGGGGCTGACATGGGCATGAGATGCCCCATGAAACTGCGAGCGAGGTTTGGGGTGCGGTGCAGTGCCAGGGAGGGCTGGCTTCCACTGCTTCCTCCAGGGAATGCCAAAGGGATGGGAGCCTAAGTGCTGGTGCCAGCACTGTCACACCCCGCTGAGGCTTTGGGGGAGTTGGTTTGGGACTTTTGGTTTGACAGTCATCACACAAGCACCGGTCTGTGCTGGTTGGATTTCATCTCCCCATGCAGGGCAGGCAGGGGCAGGAGATCCTGGTCACTGCCAGCTCTGCAGGGCTCAGAGTGTCCTGCAGCACTCCCATGGGGTGTCCCACGGGGTGGTGGCACCCTGGGGCTGGGAAGCCTTGCGGGAGGATGGGCACTGCATGCCTTGTGCAGGCCGTGGAGTCACAGACTATCTCGAGTTGGAAGGGACCCATGAAGATCATGGAGTCCAACTCCTTGGTCATTAAGCTCGTGGGTAATTGCAGCCGGTAATGGCTTTGTGGAGGCAAAGCGGGGCCGAGGGGTGGCTGTGGTGAAGCCCATCGATAGCCGGGAGCTGCAGCAGGAGCAGCCGTGGGCAGCCTGGGGCAGATGGGTCCCACTCCGAGAGGCCATGAACAGACCTGGGGGCGTGTTTGACCCCTCTCCTCCTCCTGAGCTGTTTTCTCCTGTCCCCACAGCAGCGTCGTGTCCCCGGAGCCTGGACTGTGCCCTGCAGCGCCGAGAGTTCTGCCCGCCGGGGTCAGGTGCCTGCGGGCCCTGCCTGCCCCCCTTCCAGGAGGACGACCACGGGCGCTGCGTGCAGAAGCAGCTCTCACCCAGTGGTAGGTGCACCCACCCTGCACCTCTGCAGCTCAGGGAGGTCCTGTGCCTCAGGGCAGCCCCCCACCCCAGCAGTACCCCATCCTCTTCCTTCTCTCAGCTGTATCTCTGTGGGGACAGCTGCTCTTCTCCCTCTCACCGCACTCGCCTCAGCTGGGGGGGTGGTTTTGGGCTGGCAACCCCATCCTGCTCTACGTGCATCCTGCTCTGGTGACTGCCTGTGGCCCTGCCAGCACCGTGGGGAGCCCAGGACCTCCAAGGACCAGAGTGGGACAGGCAGCTCCCCCTGCATCTGAGCTCCATACAGACATGGAGGGGTCCTCTGGGTTTTAGGGGATTGCTCTGTGTTGTTGAGCATGTTCAGGGTCCTGTTGGGGTGCAGCTGCAGTTGTCCTTCTCCCATGGCTCAGCCCAGGTGGGCACATGGACGATTTCAGAACCCAGCATGCCTTCAGCGTGCTTCCTTCTCCTGGCAGGAGAATTACCCTGTAAATCAGAGGGGAGACCCCCCAGAGCAAGGCCCTTTGGCTGAAATGGGAGGGATGGCTGGGGGGGATGAGAGGGGATGGCACAGGGATGGGGTCTAGACTTGGCATGTGACAGCAGTCAGCGCCCCTGCCACAGGCTCTTCATCCACTGGCACTGAATGGCTTTAGCAGTTGCTTACAGTTTATTTTTTAATGTGAAGTCTTGAGAGCAAATTCCCCTCTCAGAAGGGCTGCACATGCGCTGGCGTCTCCATAGCAACCAGCTCCTTTCTGAAGGATGTGGCCACAGTTGCATCCTCACCCAGAGAGACGCAGGACCACGGTACCATCCTCTAAGGACCCACCATGAGAGGATGGTGACACCAAGGTCTCTCCCAGTCCCATCCTGTTGTCCCAAGCAATGCCCCTAGCTTGTGGCAGCAAAAGTGTGGGGACTGTGGTAAATAAAAAAGGGGGATCCCCTCCCAAATCCTCTATTTTAGCATCCTGAGGATGCCCAGCTCCTCTTGGCAGGGAGGCACCATTTATTTTTCCATGGGGGCTTTCTCATCCTGCCTGTACCTTCATCTGGTAGCAGCACCAGAGAAGGCTGTGAGGATGAGGAGGGGCTGTGGTAGCTGCATTTAGGGGGGGATGCAAGGCAAACAGGGGGCTGCTGCAGCCCAAGGATGCCTAAGCCTTTGAAAGGGATACCCAGGTAGCCCTTCTGCTGCGTGGGCAGCCCCTTTAAAGGGTTACGCATCCTTGAGCCACTTGTGACTGCTGGTGACACCGATCCCGGGATCCTGCCACTGTGCCATCCCCACAGTTCCTGGCTGGAGTGTGGGCAGGGGCCGGGGATCTTCTCCCGAGAGCAGCTTTTTGGGGTGAAAAGCACCATTTGGGGTCTCAAGAGAGCAATGCATGTGAGTGGTGTGTTCCTGCCATTGTGTGTAGGGGTCTCGGCACAGCATCAGCACAGAGGTGAAATGGGATTCAGGGAATCTCGGCACAGTGCATCCCACAGCTGGCTGCCTGCACCTGGCTGCTGCTGTCTTGCACACGGCTCTGAGCCGCCCAAAATCCCACACACACCATGGTGCTGCGTGTGTCTGTGCTGGGATGGGTTTGAGTGACATGCTTTGACGTAGTGGGTCTCATCCGTGCTTCTGCTTGACCAGCATGGAGCCCCACTGGGCTGCAGGAAGCACTTTGGGAAAAGGGGGAAAGGGGCCTTGAGGGTTTGAATGAGGGTTCCCCCTTCCCTGCTTGCTGGGCTGCCAGCACCAAGGAGGACATCAGCCATCCTGGGGCAGGACTATAGAAATTAGTGGATTTGTAGGAATTTTGTGCCCTCCTGTGGACACTGTCAATCACAGGTTTCCTCAGCCCAGGGCAGAAGCCACATGTGTCTCTCCTTGGTCCCTGTTTCCCCGACTGTCAGGGTAGGTGTGTGTCCCAGGGTTGAGCCCTGAGGAGGGGGAAGCCCTGAGGAGAGGCCAGGGGCAGGGCAGAGAGGCTGGGGGGCTGTGTGCCAGCCTGGCCATGCCGTCCTGCTGCAGCAGCGGTGGCAGCTGCCATGAGGGGGCACCCGCACCCTGCACGAGCCCTGCCTGCTCCCCTGAGTGCCCTGTGCATGTCCTGATCGCCCTGTGTGTGCCTGTGTGCCCTGTCCCATCCCTGCCCTCTGTGTCCTGCCTGGACCCTAGTCCTCCCCAGCATCTCTGCTCCTGCTCCTGGGGCACTCAGGCAGGAACTGGGGCTCACCCCGGCTCACCCCTGCCCCCTCCCCAGAGGAGCTGTTCCACCCAGCAGGAACCAACCCCTCCACTGGAGCAAGGGCTCCCATGCTCTGCTGGACAGCCAAGCTGAGCCCTGCTCTGGGGTGGTTCCAGCCACCCTAGGCCATAAAGGACAATTTGGGGTGAAAACCAGTGTTCAGGTGTTCCCTGGTTGTCACTCACCATGCTTCAGCTGCCCCTCACCCCTGGGGCAGCAGGGCAGCTGGGGAGTATCTGTCCTGGTCCAGCTCCCATCCCTCCTCACTCGGGGCTGCTGTGTGACCCCAGAGGCAGGGACCCAGAGCAGGTCCTGCACAGCACCCTGCCCTCTCTCAGAGTCTGCGGGACCTGCTGCCTCTGGCACAAGGGGAGATGCTGTTGCTCCTGATCCTTCAGCATTTGTGTGGTGAAAATCCCACCGAAAGCAGCAAGGACACACGTGGATCCTGGGGCCCAGCTTTGGGAGAGCTGCATCTGAGGGGGCTCAGACTCACCACCACCTGTGTTTGCTGGAGCTGAGACAGGAGCCCCTTCTTGGGGTACTGGTCTGGCCCTGGGTGTGGGCACACGGCTGCACCCCGCAGTGCCTGCCTCACACCCCTTCTCCCGTAGGACGGACCTCCGTTCCCAGCCTGGAGGCAGAAATTGATTTTCTCGCAGATGTGCTGGCCAGGCAGGAGGCTCCTCGCCACCACCTGCTGCAGGATGGCAGACCCAGGAGTAAGTGCTCGCTCCCTGCTCCCAGCGGTGCCAGGGGCCCCACGGCAGCCAGACCCTGCACCCCAGGCCGGTTTGCCCTCTGGAGCTGCCCGGGCACCGCTCACTGCTCTGCCTTCCCCCGCAGCCACCCTGGTGCCCGACGGCGGCAGACAGCGCGTGGCCAGTGGGCTGAGAGAGGGGCGTCTGCAGCGGGGTCCCGCCGGCACCATGGCAGCCACCACCCTCCCCACCACTGCCACGGTCCAGAAGTATCCGGTGGAGGCGTCTCCCATCCCTGCAAATGACAACATGGTGCTTGGTGAGACCCTGGGACTCAGGGGAAGGGGTTTCGCACCCTCACCAGGGAAGCATAGGCTGGTGTCACCATGCTGCCAGCTCACCCGCTGTCCCTTGGTGTCCCCTCGGCCTCTGCAGGGCTGATCGTGGTGTGCACAGTGGCCGGGATCTCAGCGCTGATCGTGGCAGCCGTCTGCTGGTGCAGGTGAGCTGGGGCTGCCGACACTCCCCTGCTGTCCCTGTGCCCAGGGCAGTGTATTCCCCTGCTTCCCAGGCGTGAGGGGTTGGAAGAGAGGCAATAGCTGCCCTTGCCAGTCCCCCCGAGGCAGGGCGTCAGCTGGCTGGGGCAGGAGGACAGTGGTGAGACACCCCTCTGCCTGATGCAGGCTCCTGGGAGCGGGTGGCACCTGGTGTGGGCATCACTGTGGCACTGAGGGGTGACACTGCCAGCACGTTGGTGCCTTGTGCCCAGGCCCCGTGGGATGGAGATGGCTACGCCTGTCATGGTGCCATCACAGGGAACAGGGCTGACCCTCTGAGGGTCACTGCCTCCTGAATGGAGTCGTCTGCTCCTGTGGCTCCCCACATCCACTAGAGAAGTCATTGTGCCCCACCCTGGGCACTGGTGAGGCACCTCACATCCTGGGTTCAGTTTTGGGCCCCTCATGGCAAGAAAGACCCTGAGGGGCAGAAGCGTGTCCAGAGAAGGGAATGGAGCTGGGAAAGGGTCTGGAGCACAAGTCTTATGAGGAGCAGCTGAGTGAGCTGGGAGGGCTCAGCCTGGAGAAAAGGAGGCTCAGGGGGAACCTTCTTGGTCTCCACAACTCCCTGACAGGAAGGGGCAGCCAGGTGGGGGTTGGGCTCTGCTCCCAGGGAGCAAGTGGTAGGATGAGAGGAGATGGCCTCAAGTTGTCTTAGGGGAGATTTAGGTTGGATATTAGGGAAGATTCATGAAAAGGGTGGTCAGGCACTGGAAAGGGCTGCCCAGGGAGGTGGTTGAGTCACCATCCCTGAAAGTGTTCAGAAAACACGTGGATGTGGACTCTGGCAGTGCCAGGTTAATGGCTGGACTTGATCTTAGAGAGCTTTTCCAACCTCAGTGATTCCCTGATTCTGATTCCACTCCCTGGCAGGCTGCAGAAGGAGGTCAGGCTGGCACAGAAAGCAGACTACTCAGCCCAGCGAGCAGCCAGCCCCCTGCCCTATGACAAGATCTCGGTAAGGCACCCACGTCCCTCCCTGTGGGGTGTTTGGCACTCGAGCCCCAGTGCTCTGCTGGACGATTCCCACGCGGTGGAGGCCCCCCACCAGCCAGGCTGGGGCCCTCCAAAGCCCAGTCTCCACAGCTGTTCCTGCTCTCTCCACAGCCTGGGGACAAGACGCTGGCTCAGAGCGCCCAGATGTACCACTACCAGCACCAAAAGCAGCAGATGCTCTCCCTGGAGAAGTAAGCAGCCTGGGAGCAGACAGCGTGTCCTGCCATTCACTGGGATGGCCATAATCGTCCCACTGGGCTTCACCCCCTCTCTACATCTTCTTCCCCCCAGGCATAAAGAGGAGCCCAAGCTGCCAGACTCGGCATCATCTGATGAGGAGAATGAGGACGGAGACTTCACCGTGTATGAGTGCCCTGGGCTGGCTCCGGTACGCGGGTGCAGGAGGGCCAGGGGTCCCTGTGCGTGTGGGGGTGTCCAACGTGTGCCTGGGATGTGCAGTTCCTTGCGAGGACCCTTTTCCACATGTTCTTCACCAAACCCTGAGGTGGTCCAACCCCTCTGCTCCCCCCACGTCCCTGGCCAGCTCCCACTGAAGCTCTCCAGTGGCCAGGAGTGCATGTCCCGGCACAGGGCTTTTCCCTGGGAGCAGAGAACTGGAGCAGCCCTTGGCACACCTGACCCACCATCCCTGGGGGCATGGTCACCCCTCAGGCTCCTGGGCACCTGGGCTGGGGGGGCTCATCCTGGTGCCACCCCGACGCCTGGAGCGAAGACCTGTGACCCCTCAAAGCCAGAGAGGATGCTTCTGGCTCGCAGGGGACCTCGGGGAAGGGCAGCTCTTAACAGCCCTGGGTACAAAGAACACAAAGGGACGAAGAGGAGCCTTTTACATGGTAATAGCTGTGGAGCCTAGCCATCAGGGCCCAGATCGAGGGTCATCATTGGGTCTTTACAGGCCCATTAAAGGGCACTTGATGGCAGGCAGGCAGTCTGAGCAAGGAACTCTATTCCTGCCAGCCAGGCTGGGACTGCTGTCCTGGGGTCCCCAGCCCAGCTGTGGGGTCCCATCCCACCCGAGACTTTGGGTTTTACACATCACCCTACCCCATCCCCTCCTGCCAGGGACACAGCACCTTTCCGGGGTGATGCGAGTCCTGGTGTTTGTCGTCCATCGCAGCCCACTAGGTCGCCCCCCCCGCCCCCCTCCGTGCCGAGCTGGGGTTCAGACCCAGACTCCTTGGGATGGGGCAGCTGAATCCCAGCTGTTTTCTGACCTCCTGCCTTTTCCTTCCCCCATTCCTCTCCCTCCACGACGGAAGACCGGAGAAATGGAAGTGAGAAACCCGCTGTTTGACGACTCCTCCTTACACCCCTCCAACCCCAAGTCGCACCAGTAACCAGCCCGTCTCCTGCGCCCAAGCTCGCTACAGACTGTGCCCGCGGCCGTGCCCGGCGGGGCGGCCGTGCCGGGGGGCACCCACCGTGCCGGGGGGCACCCAC
>VWZT01014170.1:358484-368875 GCA_013397055.1 Pachycephala philippinensis | reverse complement strand
GGGAGGTGGGGCGGGGGGGGGGACGTGGAATGCAGAAAGATGTATCCAGGCTCACTGCTGGCAGTGCTGGGACACTGGGAATGGCCCCAGTCACAGTGGAATGGTGCTCAGTGGACACAGTCTGTCCCCTGAGCTCTGCAGCCAGCTACACGTGTCCCAAGCCTGGTGGAGACTCTTCCACCTGGTAACCCAACATATTCCCTCTCTCATTCTCAGATGTGCAATGCAGAGCAAGTACTGGCCCAAGCCCGGAAGAGAAAACGCAGGACCAGCATCGAGACCAATGTGAAAGGGACGCTGGAGAGCTTCTTCCGCAAGTGCGTGAAGCCCAGTCCCCAGGAGATCTCCCAGATCGCTGAGGACCTCAACCTGGATAAAGATGTAGGTTGGGAGGGGGGGAGGATGGGTGCCCAAATGGTACCAGCTCCTGAGCCCCTGCCAGTTTCATACTTTGGCTCTGAGCAAAAATGAAATACACATGGAGAGATGTAAATAACTGCCCTTTAGTTCTGCCAGACAGGTAGGATATATACGGCACATCAATATGAAAAAAAAATACCCACTTGGTTCCAGAGAAGACTTTTGTTCACAGATTAAATATTTCAAACTTGAGAGACAAAAATAGTTCCCAGACCCAACAGATATCTGTGTTTGTGTATATGCACATAAATATATAAAAGTAATCGTTTAAAAGTAATCCTGTGATACTAATTAATCCCTTAAGAAACTGATTTTTGCCCCTAAGAACCCACATAGAAAGTTACAATGTTTTTCTTCTGAAGTGGAAATGTACCAGAAGAGAGACAAAACACAACCTTCTAACAATACACAAGTTTGCGTATTGGCTTCATCTGGCTGTGGCATCAGGCTTTGGAGAGGGACCTTTCTTTTGATTTGTTATCTTCTTTCATATTTAACATTTGCCATTTCTGTCATCTCTAATCTCTGGAAGCAGTGGGAAAGTGGTCATGGCTGAAGTTTGTTGGAGCCCAGCCTAGCAAGGAGTTGTGGCAGGGAGGGGGGCTGCTCTGGCAGATTGGGGTGCTGTGGAGATGCCACCAGCAGAAGGATCTCCTTGTCACCCAAATGGTGTGCTTGGGTCACGCTCTCACCCTTCTCTGTCTCCCTTCCCACAGGTGGTTCGGGTCTGGTTCTGCAACCGGCGTCAGAAAGGCAAACGGCTGCTGCTGCCCTACGGCAACGAGGCAGAGGGGATGATGTATGACATGAACCAGCCCCTGGTGCCCTCCGCCCTGCCCATTCCAGTGACGTCCCAGGGCTACAGCCTGGCACCCTCCCCTCCTGTCTACATGCCAACCTTCCACAAAGCCGAGATGTTCCCGCAAGCGCTGCAGCCTGGGCTCTCCATGAGTAACAGCGGCCACTGAACCAAGGGCTGTGGGGTCACTGCAGGTGGGCTGGTGCTCTAGGGCAGCCCCCCCTTGCCCTGGGCTTGCACAGGCACAGCCCTGCTTCTGCTTGCTGGGCTGATGTGTGGGGCTTTTGGGGTGCGAGGGGCTGAGAACCTGGCACAGGGATGGAGTCTGCTCTCTGCAGATGCTCCCAGCCCTTCCCAGTTATGTGAGCTTACTGGTCCCAGCAGCGCTGGCCCCCCTCTGACCTCTCCTGGGGGCAGCTCCTGCCCCACTGCACCCTCTGAAGCCACATGTGCCCAGGGCTCTTGAGCCTGTGCCTGGCCCCACCCCAGCCGCTCTCCTGCAAGACCCAGAAAAAAGTATTTTTTAGATTTTGGGAAGGGTGGGGGGAGGGGGTGGTTTTATTTTTTTTTTTTAAAGGTTTTTGGTTGTAGTTTTTAAAAAGCAAAAATTTTTGTAGTGATCTAGTTTCCCAGGTGTCTCCTTCCACCCTGTCATATAGAGCGGGGCTGGGGTGCCGTGCCCAGGGCCGATGGCCCTGGTGGCTCTGCCCACCCTCCTGGGCAGCCAGGGTGAGCCGAGGGCTGGGGCAGGGGAGAAGGTGAGCCCCCCACCACCCTTCACCCCTCTGTGGGGCACCTGATAAGGGTTGTTTGGGCTGGGGGGTTCATCCCCAGTGCTTTGTGCCCAGCATCACCTCCAGTCCCCCAGGCCCTCCCTGCTCTCCAGCCGCTGTCACCCTGCCCCAGCCCAGCTGCCCAGAGACCTTTCCCTGGAGGCCCCAGCCCAGGGGGCCGACACCACCCTGTCCATGCTGCTAGCACCCCATGCCTTCCAGCCTGCTGTAGTTAATGATGATTTTTAAATTTTTTGTTCTTAATCACGTTCCCTCTGGCAGTGAAATAAATCTCAGAGTTCTTTGAGGCAAGAACGAGTTAACCCTTTCCTTGCCTCCCTTGCATCCCTGCTCCTGCAGCCCAGCAGTTGAGGTTTGGCTGCATGCAGGGGCACAGCAGGGCTGGAACAAGGCACCCTAAGAAGGTGGACATGTCCCCATCATGCCAGCAACACCCAGCTCTTGGCTGCCTGCAGCTTGGCTTCCCTCCACAACTGGTGGCATCTTGGCCCTGGAGTGGTACCAACTTGTCAGATCGGTTGCCCCCCAAAGCAGAGTGGGTCAAAAGCGAAGGGAGGGGGTCATCTTCCACCCAATTCGAGGTGCTGGTTTGCTGTAGCTGCTTCTGGGAAGGTTGGAAACAGTGTGAGCTTACTTATAGACTGCTCCAGCAGCTGCCAGGGGACAGAGAAGGACTAAGGAGAATGTAGCAGGGTGGGCAGTGAAGAGATCTGGAAAGCTGGGGCTGTCCTCATTGTAGCATGGTGCTGACAGGGGAGGGATGGATGTTCCCATATGTGTGGTCCAGATGAGGCAGTCTCTGATGGGGTGATAACAATCCAGCCATGCAGGTCCATTGGACCCTGGGAGCTGAGCTGGTGGAGTCAGGGACATCTAGAGGATGACCCTAACTTTTCCCCACCACAGTCTTCTCAGTTGGTTTGCCCCCAGTCCATTCTCTCAAGGGCCCTTCCCCTTGAAGCAGAATGAAATCCCCAACCAGGCCTGTAGGGAAACTTACAAAAAGCCCTATTTTTAAATTGATGTCTGGCAGCTGGAGCTTTGCTCTCTAGGGCTGCCTGGAATAGGGGCACCGCAGGCAGCTGCTCACAGGGCACCTTGGGACCCTGCAAAGGGCTGGGCTAGATGCCAGCCCTGTGGGGCGGGGCCCCCTTAGGTAGCTCTGCATCCCTGCTTGCTCCCCCAAGCCCCGTGCTTGCCTGCCCACAGGGTAGGGGCACAGCCATGGGTGGCATCCACCAGAAACTGCCCCCTGTTGCTGCTGCCCAGTGCTGCCTGGCGCTTTAGGGGTGCAGGAAGCTGGCAGGGCCAGGAGCAGAAATCAGACAGGTGCCATCTCCCAAATGTTTGCTTCTCTCCACATTTCCACTACCTGGTTTTCTGCTTGCAGCCATGCAAGAGCTGCAGTCCACCATGGGACCCCCACATCCCGCTACCCTGGCACCCCCTGCCCATGAGTACCCAGCATCTGTCTGTGTGCACCCACAGCCCCTCCTGTTCCACTTCTGGTTGACCCAGAAAACAACAAAGCGGAAATCAGAAGCCACAGAAGTCAGAAAAACACAGCGTGCCAGTCCAGCTGCCACCTCACCAGGGCTGGGCCAGGGGAGGGATGTCCCCTCTGCCAACTCTCAATCCTGGTGGGCACCCGGCAGCTCACAGGGTGGCGGAGGTGGAGTTTGGCAACTTCAGGGCTGCAGGGAAGAAAACTGGAAAGGAAAACTGGCAAAAAGAGTTGTTTATATCAAGGGAATTTATGGCATTGAGTAGAGGGGCAAAGAGTAAGGCACAGATGGAGCAGTCATGTGTTACCCCGTGTTTTGTCACTCAACCCCGATATCACCAGTGATTCCAGATGGGTGCTTCCTCTTGGGATGCCCATGGTGCAGGGTGCCCTCTGTGCAGGGTCTGCAATGTGCAGGGTGCCCGTGGTGCAGGGTTTCCACAGCGCAGTGTGTGCGAGTGCAAGTTGCCCGCGGGACTGGGCTTTGCTTCAGGCTTGTGCAAGCCTCCCGAGGCTGTCAGCTCACTGTCTTCCTGTCACAGCAGGGAGGGAGTGGCAAACCACAGTGTCCCTCTGCCTGCCTGGCAGCACTGAGATTGCTCTGAGAGCATCCGCTGTCCTGTGGTTCCTCGCTGGCACAGTGATACCCACGGCTCAGGGTGGGGGGGCAGGAAATGGGTGCTGCCGGGAAGAGGGGGAGCAGATGCTGTCCTTCCTCCCTGGCCATGGGGTAATGGGCTCCCCCCAGGCTGCCCCCTGCTCCTCTAGCCCAGCCACAAATGGTACCACTGGTGCCAGGACTGGCACTCAGCAGAAGCTGCTAGGGGGACATTAGGGATCACAGGGGAAGGCTGGGGAGCCCTGAGCCACCCACCATCCCCCTGCCCTGCCCACACCACATGCTCAGCCTCAGCAGCACTGTGCTGCTTATTTCCAAAGCACCCTCTGGTCCTGCCAGCACCCTGGCAAGGTGTTCAGTGTTGGGTCAGGGTGATAAGTCCTGTTTTCCAAGAAAGGAAGTCATGGGGAGTTGCTCGAAGTCCCAGTGTGGCAACAGCTGGGTTGGGAGGAAGAGTGGGGGTTCCTGTCCTCCTTGCTCCGTGTCCCGTGTGCAGGTGGGTGCTGCACACCTCCCGCCCCTGCCTGGTTTCATCCCAAGGGCCCCAGCACGCACTAGGAGTTGAACCAGCTCTGCAGGTCGGGATAGAGGTGGCCACGGGGCAGGCGGGGGTAGACCGTGCAGATGGTGCAGATCCGCTCCCTCCAGTCAGTGTAGAGCTTCACACTGAACCTCCTCTGCCAGGCAAAGAACTGCCGATAGCGGCTGGAGTTCATGGTCTTCAGGAAGGTGGCCAGCTCCTCCAGGGAGCCAAAGTCGTTGACATGGATGAAGGAGTCTGCAGGAACAAACTGCTCATAGTTGGCCCTAGGTGGCCCCAGCACCACAGGCACGGTGCCAGCCAGCAGTGAGTTCCTCCAGAGTTTCTCTGTGATGTAGTCCCGGTGGATGGAGTTCTCGAAGGCCAGGTAGAACTTGGACTTGGATATTGTTGGCAAGAGGCAGTCCTTGCAGAGGGGCTTGTTGTTTGCTTTCCCATATATATTCACATGGAGGTACCTGGAGAGGTTTTTGTAGACTTCAGCTCTTTTCTGAGTCCTGTGGTAGTTGCTGATAACCCACGACACCAAGCTGGTCTTTGCAGGGATGTTCATGGTGACAGACTGGTTGGGCACAAGCTTGCCATAGGGGATGAAGATGTCTGAATCCTGTCTGTAGGTCATCACCCAGTTGAAGGTCTGGTTCCATTCTGCTAGAGCTCTAGTGTTGGAGGGGGACTCCAGGGAGACCCACACCCAGTTCTGCCCTGGCAGCCTCTCCTTGGGCAGTCTGTCCCGGCCAGGCTGGAGCCTGGAGTGGAGGAACACCACCACATCGGCCCGATGCAGGAGCTGCCGCTCTGTGGTGAGCTGGCAGCCTGTGATGCCGTACAGCTCACGGCACACGTCCTGGCTGACATTAGGGACCTGCTTTGAGGGCCATTCCCACACCAGGATCACCAGTGGCTCCCTGTGTTTAGAGTCTTCCCCAGACCCCTTGGAGGGGTTGAGGAAGAACCTCAGGTTCCAGAGGGTGGTTACAAACACCCCGGCAGTGACCAAGGCCTTCACACCAGGCCGGCCCCGTGGTGACCATCGCAGCGGTAATGCCCAGGGCATGCTGGTGGGTTGGCTGTCACCTTATCAGGTGACAGAGCTGACACCTGTGAGAGAGGAGAGGCCACCAAGGACCATCAGCTCAGCTTGCCAGGGGCGAGGGGTGATGGGGAGGCACTGGGGTCAGAGGGGCCAGAGAAAGGTCTTCTCCATGAAACCAGGGCCTCAGCATCACCCCAGGACCCTCTGCTTCCCTGTGCCCCAGAGCTCCCCATGCACCTAGTCTCACCCCAGGGTGGCCTTTGTTCATGCTCCTGCAGTCCCTGGTGACCTTAGAGGGAGCACAGATGCTGCTGGGAGGTGCAGAGCTGATGGGAAATAGCCACCTGTGCCCTTCTGCCCCATCTGGCTGGCCCCAATACAGGCAGTCTTTGCTTGCTCTGTGCCTCAGTTTCCCCACCTGACATGCAGCCACAGTCTCAGCCCTCGCTTCTTGCTTTGCCCAGAATAAGTCAAATCTGATATACAGCCAGCCTTGCCATTGCTGTGCACCAAAGGACAAGAGTCCAGTCCCACCTGAACAGCCGCATGGTAAGGCCTTAGCTGCAAAATGGGGTGACTCTGAAGTCCAAAACTCTGACGAGGGACAAGTTTGGGAGTGTCCTGCCCAAGAAGTGCCCCCTCACCCCAGCATTCTTCTGAGACAATGGCAAGGCAATTCCCAGGCTTGAGGTGCCCTGCTCAGGCCAGGGTGCACTCCCCAGCCCCTAAGGGCATCAGAAGCCCCAGCAGGCTGGGAGCTCAGAGCCTCCGTGCCCCAAACACTCACAGTTTATATTCAGGATGTTGCAGATGGCCAGTGCCCCACTGTGTGGGCACAGAGGGCAGGGAGGACAGGGAGAGCAGGGAGGTCAGTGCAGCACTTGGGGCTGCCACTGGTGGGGCTCAGCTTGCAGGCACATGGCCCCCCAGCTGTGGGATGCTCACCCTGCCAGGGTGTCCATCTGCCTGCCTCAGGCCTCTGTCAGCAGTGCTGTGGTTTAACCAGCAGCACTGCTGGGAGCAGAACAGTGGTGGAGGTGGTGAGGGGGATGGTTGGCTGCACTGGGGACCAGCCACCAGCTTAAGCCCCCTCTGGAGCACCGGTCCCACTGCAGGACTCAGAGCATTCAGCACCAAAGGTGGTTTCCTCTTTTGTGGAAACCTCTGGAAACATGTGGGCTGCCTGAGCCCCGCTGCCAGCTGGGGCTGAGCCTGTGCCTCCAGGATCGGAGCCTCCTGGAAAGCAGTGCCCTACTTTCCCACCCACCCCAGCACTGCAGCTTGGCTGCAAAAAATCTCTTCCCCACCTTGGCCCACTCCATCTGTCCTGCTAAAATACATGAGCTAAGTTTAGGCTCCAGACAAATCTGGCATGGGAAGCAGAAAGGGCTGGGAAAGCTTTGCTGGTTCCCTGCATTGCACATCAGTGCTGGAGGTCCCTGTCCTCAGCAGCGGGAATGCTGCTCCTGTTTTGGGGATATTGCCTCCATTTTGGGGATGCTCTGAAATGGAAACCCCTGCTCTATCAGTGGCAGGGGCCACCCCATTTCTCAGCCCCTCTCCCCTCAGTGGTCAGTAATGTTGAACTCAGACTTACTGTGATGGAGGTGTGCGAGGTGCCAGGTGTCTGCCCGGGTGCTGCCGTGCTGGGCTGGGGCACTCGAGGGCTTCCTCTTTTTTGCCTTGTCCCAGCCCCACAGCAGGTCCTTCCTGCCCCACGTGGCAGCTGGCACACCCCACTCCCAGCACTTCCCCTGCAGTGCACTGGGGGGTGGGTGCCCTGTGACTAGCTGGGTGCCCCATGGTTGGGTGGGTACCCTCCGGCCGAATGGGCACCCCATGGCGGGTGCATGGCCCAGAACAAGGTGGGTGCCCCGTGGCTGGGTAGGTGCCCTCAGCCTTGACAAGGTGCCACCCATCTGCCACCCGCAGCTTGGTTGCAAACAGGATACCAACTCCCACTGACTCATCCTGAAACCATCAACTAACAGCCCTGAAGTGCCACCCAGCCCCGGGCACCGTCCTGTCCAGGATGTTTCCTGCCAAAAGGGGAAGCGGGCACTTGTGAGCCTCAGCAGTGTGTGCATGGAGAGCTGCCTCCTCTGCCCCTGCCCCAGCTCTGCCCTGCTCCCAGTCTGGCTCAGTTGTGTCCTTTGCTGGCATTGCTGTTCAGGACCCAAGTCTCCATGAAAGCCCTGGAAGGCAAAATGAGGTGGGTAAACTGAGGCAGAGGCAAGGAGGGGAGCATCGAGATGTGCAGCACGGTCCCTGAAGCTGGCAAGGGTATGCCCTATGCCTTGGCACACACAGAGCTGGGAACAGGGCTCCAAACTGCTCCCTGGGGGTTCTCAGGCTGCTTCAGTGCCCCTGGTATCTGCACCCTCATTCCTGCTGGCTGCCAGCCTCTTGGGATCCCTGTTGGGCACAATGCCATGCCACCGTGCCAGGGTGTAGCAGGGCTCTGCGGTTTCAGTGACACCCCAGGAGCCCTCAGAGGCCAACTGCAGCCCCAAGGGAGGGTGTTCCTTCTTCCGCAGCCGTGTCCGTTTCCTGTCGTCTTTTCTCACTCCTTTTCTGCATTTCTTCCCCTGCATGATTGAGAGCTCAGATACCACACTCCATGGGCACCATTCCCAGCCTTGCCTGCCCTAGCCCTGCTAGTTGTGGGTAGTAGTCCCTGCCTGGCTGGAGCTTTCAGCATCATCCTACTGCTCTCCCACAGCTTGAGGGCCCAGGGCCTCAAGGGCTGGGGCCCCTCCCCTCCACAGAGGACAGCATTTCGGGACAGCATTTCCATAGGGTATTCAGGATTGCTGGTAGAGCAGCAGGGAGCTTTTCCCTGGCACTTAATAGCTGTCATGTGGGGGTGCTGCCCCAGGACACCCTGGGTGCAGGGACAATGCCCTGGGAGGACTTGCAGCCAGTGGATCCAAACACCCTGACCCTGGGGTCCAAGGAACATAGCTCTGAGCCAGGCAGGGAGCCAGGGCCAGTGCTGCCTGGGTGGGCTGGGCAGAAATCAAGGCCAGGGGCCAGGCCATGGGACCATTGGGAATACTGGACAGCACCAGCACAGAGCAGGGAGATGTACGTGTGTGGGTACTGCCATCTGCAGATGACTTCACACAGAGAGAGGAGCTTGGCCGCCCCACAAGGAAGTCCCCTGAGAGGTGCTCAGGGCTCCATGTCCTCAAGCCTTCAGGACCCCTGGTCCATGAAGGAGATGGGCCACAGGGTCTTTGGAGCTTCTAGTCCGTGGAGGGGGTGGGCTACTGGGTCCTTGGGCTTCAGGCCCTGGGTCCTCGGAGGAGACGTACCACCATGTCCCCAGGGCTGTGTTGCCCTGTGGTACATTGCTAGGTCTGTGTCTTGCTGACTTCTTGGGGTTTCTGTGGCCATGCCAAACAGAAGAGCAGCTGCGAAGCTCTCCAGGACCCATCCAGGGGCAGGAGAAGGGAAGGAGCAGGAGACCCAGGTCAGGGCTTTGACCCACCCATGGGTGCCACCACGGTGCCCCCCCAAGCTGGGGACCCACTCAGCTGCAGAACAGGGGTTTTGAGGTGCTCCTTGTGTGGGCTGGGGGCAAACCATGCACAATTCTTTGCGGGGAGTCAAGGGTGACTGCATCCCTCCTTCCCCAAGGACCTAGTAAAAGCCCAGCTCCCCCAGTTCTGAGCAGCTCTGCTGCCCATAGCCCTGCCCACACACCCAGCAACCCTCCCAAACCAGTCACCCTCCCCAGAGCACGGAGCTGGCCACACAGTGCCTCTCCACCATCACATCACCAGGCATCCTTTGTCCTCCTGGACCTCAGCACAGTGTTTTGCCCAGA
The DNA here is from genome assembly GCA_013397055.1 of Pachycephala philippinensis. Classification (NCBI taxonomy): domain Eukaryota; kingdom Metazoa; phylum Chordata; class Aves; order Passeriformes; genus Pachycephala; species Pachycephala philippinensis. The sequence goes on along the minus strand of VWZT01014170.1, from coordinate 359,330 downwards.
AGTTTGGGGAATAATGCTGCTTTGTGTCGGACAAAGGGAGCTTTTGTTAGCCCCGGGCAGCTGCCAAAGGGCCTGCCCTGAGCACAGGCACCCTTGGCAGCACCACTGGGGCCAGGGCAGCCAGAGAGGGTTTCACCGCTCCTGGCTACACTTGGCCCAGGAAGCAGCATGGAGAGTGAGATGGTTACAGAGAGCTGGAGGAAAGGAGAGGGAAGCGGGAGAAGAGGCTGCAGAGAGCAGGAGGAGGGAAAGACAGGTGGGAAATGGAGAGAACCAGAAGGACAGGGAAAGGGAGGGAAAGAAGGATGGGGGAATGGATGGAAGCAAGGACAGATGGAAGGAAAAAAAGACGGCAGGAAGGAAGAAAAGAAGGAAGAAAGGATGGATGGATGGATGGATGGATGGATGGATGGATGGATGGATGGATGGATGGATGGATGGATGGATGGATGGATGGATGGATGGATGGATGGATGGATGGATGGATGGATGGATGGATGGATGGATGGAAGGAAGGGTGGATGGGATGAAGGAGGAGAGCTGGCCTGGTTCAGTCCTTACTGCTGCTGAGGGCATCCTTCCCAGCCCTGGGTTCTGAGCTGACAAGGGACAGATGTGGCAGCAGGTTGGTCCCTCCAAAAACACCCGTGGGCGCCCCAGCACATGCCCGTGGGAGAGGTCAGGCAGGAGCAGGGTGGGCAGCATCCAAGCGCAGGGACAGCCGTAGCAACCTGGCACACAGACCCCGCAGCCACGGGCTAGTCCCACACTAGCGGTCCCACACATGCGGGGGCATGAGGGGCAGAGGCGCGGAGGTGACCTGTGTATGGCTGCGGGGCCATGTAT
>VWZT01014170.1:318190-357934 GCA_013397055.1 Pachycephala philippinensis | reverse complement strand
GTGGCATCGCCCCCCGAGCCCGGGTACCCGCCGGGTATAAATAGGTTCTCAGCCCATATGTGGGTCGGAGCCGCCTGTCTTCCGCGGGCTGGGGAAGAGCTGCGCTTCGTGGGGTTGGGGGCCAGGGGGCTGGTGTGTGTCCCTCCCGGGCTGGCAGAAGGGACAAGATGGCATCGACCTCGGGGTGCTGTGGCCTCGGGGCCGCTGCCACCCTGTCGCAGGCTCCCTTTGTGGGGTCACCCATCAGTCCCCCGAGGAGCCGCGGGCCGAGGGACCCCGCGGCCGTGGGCAGGGGGTGGGTGCGCGGCCCGAGGGAGCCGGGTATTTTTAGCGGGTGGGGGAGGGGAGCGAGCTGCCGCTCGCAAGCTGGCATCGCTTTTCTCTTCCCCTCCCAAATATCCCGCAGGCCCGATCCTGCTCTTCCTCACCGGCAGCCACCAGCACCACACCCCGTATCCCGGTGGCCGGAGCAGCAGAGGCCCCTGTGACAGGAGCAGGGCCGAGCCTGGCGCTGCAGGCAGGTTTCCCTGCACGGGCAGCCCCGGTGCCCCCAAAATGGATGAGGGGGATGATGCTCTTTGGCTGAGTCATCTCCGCTCTTTACCCTGAGCAGAGCTGCGTGGCCACGGTAGCGGCTGCCCCGGACCCCTGCCCACAAGGATGAGCGGCCCAGCACAGCTGGGCCCTGGCACATGCCAGCCGACCTGGCCGTGGCTGCCATGGCCATCGGGTTACAGAGTGGGGGTGCACACAGCTTTTGGGGACTCATTTCTCTGTGACCCTCCCCACCAGCTCCGTGGGCAGTGTGGGGATGCAGCACAAGAAGCTGTGGCTGGAGGAGGATAAGGAGCCCAGGCCCCATCACCTCCATGTGTATGGACTGTTGCTGGAGTGCCACTGCTGCAGTCAGGGTGGCAGGGTATGGAGCAGCCCCTCCTTGCCCACCCAGCGATGCTGTGTGTGCATGGGGTGTGCAGGGAACCAGCCGTGTGCCAGGACAACAGCTAGTCCCAGTGCCGCTGCTCATGGATGGATTTGGTGCAGTCTCTGGGACAGCTGTGCCCTGAGGATGCACGTCCCCTGTGTATGTCACATCCTTCCTTGTGCTACTGCTGTGTGTGAATCCCAGAGTTACTTGGTGTCCCTGGTCTGTGCAGGGACCATCATTCTGCCCACTCCTGGGGGAGCTCTGCCCTCTCTGAGCAGTGCTGGGCTGAGCTGCCAGTGCTGGCTGGCCAGGGCATAGCCAGGCCGTGTGTGGCGGCTGCGCCTGGCTTCCCCAGTGCAGGTCTGCCCTGGCAGCGGCCGCAGATGGATGTTTCTCCGAGAGAAACCAGCTCCCTCTGGGGTGACCTTACTGCAGCAGCCAGAGGCTGGGGGATTGGAGCAGGGAAGGGGGGATGCACTAGCCCATTCTCCTGCTGGGTGTTCACCCGGGGGCAGGCAGAGTTGGGGGTTTCTGGGCTTCTCCCAGCCTCAGAGAGGGAGTGTGGGCACCAGCAGCTGCCTTTTGGCACAGCCTGGTCCTGCAGGTGCTCCCCTGGGGTCAGTCCTTGCCACCATGTGCTCCCCTCCCGGCAATAGGTGGAGCACCAAACCCAGTGCTGCAGGATGGAGTGGGAAGCAGAGACCCCGGGTTTGACTGAGGGCTCTGGGCTGGGACTTGAGAGCTGGAGCAGTTCTGTGTTCTGCCCATGAATGCTGATGACCTGGGGGAGTCCCCATTGTCCCTGGCAGCAGGGGCTATTCAGGAGCAGGACTGCAGTAGGGTACAGCTATGGCTTTGGAACAGACTTTGTTCGTAGGCACTCGGTGAGGGCTTGGCCGGGCCGCTTATGGGTGGGTGGTAGGTGAAGGGAGACCTGCAGCATGGCCAGGGGGATGGCCAGGCACTGTCCTGTGGCACCTCTATAAGGCTTTGTGTCCAGCCCATGGTGCCTTTGGACCTTGCCTAGTGTGGCTGAGCTGTTCCAGGGGCTGCTCTGGGATTTGGTCCCATTTTCTTCTTCCTAGAGCAGAAGTTCAGGCAGGAACCCTGGGATGATGGAGGTCTGAGCAGAACAGCATCGGTGGCTCTTGGTGGAGGGAAGCCTGGGCTGTGGGGCTCCCTGGGGTGCCCATGGCAGCCCTGGGGATTGCTGGCTGTGCCTTGAACCTTCTGGGACAGGAATTGTTAAAGGATGGGCTCTCCCATGACTTTGGTATCTGGTTTAAACCTATGTTGGCTGTAAACTTAGCAGGTGCTCTCTCAGAAGTCACCACAGGCACAATTCAGGGTGTTTACCCACCTGCCCTGGGGCTCTTTGTGCCCATTCATTTTGGATGGGCGGGCAGCCACAGCTAGAGCTCCCGGTGATGAAAGTGTGCTGCCAGTTTGCTTGGTCCTGGGGAAGGGTTGGTGGGCAGGTCAAGGCTCTTCTGGGGAGAATGGTGTGAGCGGTTCTGTGCTGTTTTGGTGCTGCAGCACATTGGTGGGGCTCCCTGTGGCATGGGCCCTGGGATGAGGGAAGGGGTATAGGGAGAGCTGACAGCAGCGTGGCTATTCTGCCCTGTGCAGGGTCTGTGCCTTCTGCTCTTTGTTCTGAAGATGGAAAACTCTCTCCACACAGGAGCTGGCAGATCTGTCCCTTCCCCCTGGCTTGTGGCAGCAGAGCTGGGGGAAATCTGATGCTGCCAGAAAAAGAAAGGCTGAAATTTGGGGTGCTGGGGGGCTGTAACAGTGCCTCTACTGGGGTGCAGTGTCCCTAGAACCGTGGGCCTGTGGCGCTGCCAGCTCCTGCTGCCAGGGCTGGGAGGATGCTGCTACCAGATCCTGCAGTAGGAATTGGTTGGGTGCTGCCCTGGCTCTCGGTGCTCTTTGCCCCCTCATTGTTTGCAGCAGGTGTGGGGAGGGGAAGCACAGGTGGCAGGGGTGTGCTGGCCCAGCAGTGTCCCTGTGAGTCCCTGTTGGCAGGGCAGCTGTGGGGCACCTGTTTCGGAGCACCTTCCTCCACACTGGCTGCTGGCATGGCCCTGTGCTCAGGTCGGGCACCTTGTGCCAGTGGGAGGGTGGCCATGTCCTGGGGCCGTGTGGCCGTGGGACAGGGCGCTGACAATGACATGCCCCCTCGGCCCAGCACACAGGTGCCTGGCTGACACCGCAGGGATGGGGAGAACCGTGGTGGGTGTTCCTGGGTCCTCAGCTCAGGAGAGTTGTTGAGAAACCCCAGCAGGGATTTCTTCCTCCTCCAGCCTCCCCAAGGCAGGATCCCAGGCTGCCATGCCAGGGCTGTCAAGGAGCTGGGATTTGCCCATGCTGGAGGCAGGTGGTAGTGGGACAGGAGGTGATGGACATAGCTGGCAGTAACCAGAGGCAGAGGTGAGGGCAGCCAGGCCTTGGCAGCGTGGGAGTTGGCAGCCCCTGGACCTGGCCTTGTCAGTCCCCATGGGGCAGGTGAGCCCACACCTGGATGGAGACCATCACACCAGTGGGTGTCCATGGTCAGGTCCCCACTGGAGCTCGGGGGCTTGGCACAGCCTCATGCATTTTGGGGCCTATTTTGCCCCAGAGCTCTCATGCTCATCTTTCCCAGTGACAATGGCATTACCTGCGTGTGCTTTCTGGCTGTGGGCAAAAGTGAGCATTTAACAGTGATTAAAGTCTGGAGCCATGAAAATTTAAAGGTATTTCTGCAGCCTTAAAATGCTATTGGAAAAGTTGGATCCTGCAGGAGCTGAGAGCCCCATCCCTCAGGGTTCCTACAGGCCAGCACCTGTTGCCATTTCCTGCTGGCACTGTGGGCAGCACTGGGATGGGCAGAGAGGCTGGCAGGGAGTAGGCAGCAGCTCCTTCCTCCCATTAGGAGCACAGGCAGACCCTGCCCTGTTCTCTGGGGGGGGTACGTGTGGTGTGGAGATTTTGGATGCTGTGTGTGATGCTGTTTCACCTGTGTCAGAGCCAATAAACCCCCTTGCAGGTGCCAGGCTATGGGAAAGGGGGGCTGATGTGGCACGTTTGGGATGCAGGCATGTCACTTGAGTTGCCAGCTTGAAAGTCTTAGGATGGGGGTGCCCAGCCCCTGGCTGCCCCTCTCCCACGCCATGCTGGCTGGAGGCCATGACTGTGGGCATCAGGCATTGCTTGGGGGCAGGCAAGCAAGCCTGTGTCCCCCACCACCCCTGCCTCCAGCCAAGGGCAGGGCCAAACGTGGGACAAGTTACCGCACTGTCTGTAGGATGGCAGGTGGACACCCAGCGCTTGTGCAAACCTGGACAGCACCTGTGACCTCATGCTGCTCACATCCAACCAGGCTGAAATGAACATGTGGCAGGGGGGGTAGAAGGAGTGAATGCCACCATCCAGGAGCTGTCCCTGCCCCCCCCAGCCACTGTCACCTGGTGCAAGGGCTCCTGGGACCAGTATCCCACCCTTGGTCCTGCATCTGTGCCCTCATCAAGAGAGGAGGGAGGCAGGGGATGGGTGAGAGGGCAGGACAGACTAGTTGGTGCAATCATGGCCAGCTGCTGGCGGGGACTGGCCCCTCTCTTCTCCTCTCCTTGGCCCGCTCCTGCCTCCTGGGAAGCATTTCCTTCTCAGCTGCTTGCATCCTGACCTTTCCCCCTTGCTTCCTCACACATTCCCAAAATATCCCCCAGTGTCTTGCACCTGTGGGCAGGGACCCCACCATCCCCAGGCTGTGTTGGTGTCCCTGCCGGGTGCCTCTCTGGAAGGCTGAGGCTCCCTTGGGCCCCACTGCATGCCAGTGTCCCACTATGGGTGTGGAGCAGCTCTGGCCTCCCCACCTCTGGGAAGTTCCCATGGGGGCAGCCCTGGAGACCAGGGGGACAGGATCAGTCCCAGAGGTGCAGACTGGTAAACAGCCATCTGCTACTATGTCTGCCCATCACCATGTCACTCTGGGTGCCAAAGGTGTGGGATGGCCTGCTGTGACACTGGGGTATGTGGCAGTGCAGGAGGGGCTGGGGACAAGGGACATCTCTGGGGATGGAGATGAGCAAAAGTCAATGACCCCTGTCAAAAAAATAAATAACAACAAGCAGGTTCTTTGCCACCAAGGACAGTCCCCACACGAGCCTGGTACAGCCCAGCGTGGGTGTGCGGGGATGGTCCTCCCGGTGCCCGGGCACAGAGGCCCCGTTGTGTGCCTGGTAAACAGGCAGGGGGTGGGGCAGGGGCCACGGGACAGCAGTGTATGTCAGGGTGTCCCCTGCTATCCTGCCTTGTGCAGGAGCAGGGACACCAGGGACTGTCCCTGGGACTGGTGTTATCAGAAAGATGAGGATTCTCAGGTACTGCTCCTGGAGTATTTTCCATCCCCTCCAACCCTTCTGCCTCTGGTCTCTGCCTCCTCCAAAACCTGGAACTCTGATGTGGCAAGGACAGCATGGGCGGCACCCATGGGTGCAGTCGTGCTCATCCCACAGCAGTAGCACTGTGGCTGTGTGCTGGCAGGGACCCAGGTGCAGGGGTCCCTCTGCTCACTGCCATTTGGGGCTGCTCTGACTTTCGTAACAGAGTGTTGGCAGCCCCTGAGTGAGGCAGCATGGTGGTGATGTTGGAGACAGGAGGGCCTGACCCTGTCACCTGTTGGCAGCTGCAACCTTCCAGGCAGGTCTTGCCATGTTAAAGTCCATTCTTCCCACCCCATGGGCTTGCCCATTGGCACTGGTCACTGGTGGGAGGCCGGTGTGGGTGGTGTAGCAAGCACCTTCCCAGCAGTGGAGCTGGGCCCTGCCCTGCCCATGGTGGCAGCAAGTTTCAGGGTCTCAGCAGCCGCCTTGGGTCTGATCTGGCCCTGGAGTGAGCTGAAGTTGGCTCACCTCATCCTGTGCCTCAGCTTCTGAACCTGCAGTGGTTCTCTGCTGCTGGGCAGTGGGGCCGTGACGTGTCCGGGCACTCCGGTGCAAAGTGGCAGCAGCTGTGCTGGCACTCTGCCCGGTGCTTGCTCCTGCTGGTGGCTGGAGATGCTGATGCCTATCCCCAGAGCCTCTGGGCACGGAGCCTAGCCTGGAATTCTGAGCCACTGTGGCCAGGAATTCCTGGGGATTTGCTGTTATTTACCATATGCTGCCAGTGGAAATTCTTTGCAGCCAGAGACTTTTGGGAGGGCACGGAAGGGGTGCCAGGATGGCCCAGTTGCACCTGGAGCTGGTGCCAGGGCCTGGCTGAACTGAAGGTCTACCCTCTGCTATTAGACTCGGCTATTGGACGTAGTGACATCCAAACAAGGGGACATCATGCCGCTCCAGGCTGCAGGCTGTGAGGGCACTAGCCTTCAGGACTTTGAGGTCTTCTCCCTGGGCAACCCCATCTGTGGTGGACCACCAAGGCTGGGCTCAATCCCCAGTGCCCTGTTTGCACTGCTGGAAGAGGGATCCATCCCCTCTGTGTACCTTGCCCTGTCCTGCAGTGCTCTGGACAGGGTGGAGCAGGCAGGGTGCAGGCAGGAGGTTGTGGGATGCCCAGGAACCTGTTTGCCGCTGGCTGAGCTGTGACAGAGCCACCAGCCATCTGCAGTGTGTGGACACAATGCTGCACTGCACCAGTGCCTGGGGACCCCCGTACTGCCCACGCTTCTCCCTGGTACCTGGGTTTTGTCCCTAAGCATCGTGTTCCCTCTGCTCTGTGTCATCCCCAGTGGGTGCTGGCCTTTGAGATCTTCATCCCCCTGGTGCTCTTCTTCATCCTCCTGGGGCTGAGGCAGAAGAAGCCGACCATCCCTGTGAAGGAAGGTGAGTCCCAGCAGGGCAGTGCTTGGGGCAATCCCACACTTGGGGCACCCTGAGGCTCTGGGGAGATGCTCCAGCCTGGGGGCAGGGGGGACCTACAGAGGCCTTTTGGGGCTACAGCCGAGGACTGGTGGGGCAGACATGGTGGATGGAAGCAGCAGAGTCTGTCCCAGCCTGGGGAGGCTCCTCTGGGGGTGGCAGCACTAACCAGCCTGTGACTGTCATTGGCACAGACATTTTGCGTGGGGAAGGGTGAGCTGGATGGTGCTGGAACAGCCACAGTCCCCCTGAGTTCTCGAGGGTCAGCTGAAGTGGCTCTGGGAAGGGCTCCCCAGTGAGGAGGAAAGTGACTTACAGGAAGCCCTGTGCCTGGCCCTGGGGGGCTCAGAGACCTGGCAGGATGATAAATTGATGGGACCAGAGCTGAGGGCTCTGGGAGAATTCCAGCTGGAGCTTTGGCCTGGGCTCTGGTGCCCACGGGCTGTGCTGGGAGGAGGCAGCGGAGTGGAGCTGCCAGCTCGCAAGGGCCCATGGATGCCCACCTTGATGGGTGCCCTGGCACAGATGGCACAGCAGGGCCAGGGGAGATGTTGGGCACTGGTGCTGACCCCAGGTAACGATGGTTTGAGTCTGTGTTTCAGTGTGTGCCGGCGAGGGAGAGCCCAGCTGCCAGCGTGGTCCGGCTGCGGCTGGCACTGCTCGGGTTCCTGCCCCAGCGCTGACGTGCGCTCTGTGTTGTGTGGTTTTTGGTTTGGTTTTTTGTTCTGTTTTGCTCATGTTTTCTTTTTCTTTCCCACCATCTCCCCTGCCCGCCTGCCCTTCATGCCTCAACTGCATGCGCCAGTCTGTAAGTTGGTGGGACGGGTGGGCGCCTCCCCCCATTCCCTTGCCAGTGCAGGCCTCGTAGTCTGGGGAGGAAGAGCCTGGTTTAGATCAACTCACTCTGGCCTAATCCATGCCTCTGGAACCCCCTTGCCTTCCTCCACAGCTGGTGAAGATGAGCTTGGGCAGCACAGTATGGCCCATGCCTGCTCCTCCCTGGGGACTGACCAGCCATGGTGGTGTACCCCCTTGGTTGATGGTGCTGGGTTCCCCAGCACAGGGCTTTCCAGGCCAGGTGGAGGCTTGTCTTACCCCTTCTTCTTGCCTCCCTTCTAGGGCAAAGTCTGCTGGGTCCTGTCACCCATGTGGTGGCCTGTGGTTACCCAGTCTTGCCCAGTCACCAAGGGGTTGGGGCTGGCTCCCACCCTGGCACCACCACCAGGTCCCTGTCTTGGCCCCTCATGGCTGGGACAAGCTGGGATGTGGCACTAGAGGAGCCTCAAGGCCAGCAAGATGCCGTGCACTGACTTTGTCACCAAACTGTGGCATGGCCACCAGTGTGGGTCCCACCACCCCAGCAGGCTGCTGGCCCATCCCATGCTGCACCTGTCCCTTGTTCCTGCCAGAAGCCCATCTTCACCAGTCCCCGCCGACTGTGGCTGTGCTAACAGCACTGACCTATCTCTAACCACAGGGTCATTGGACAGGTGGCGAGAGCAGGGTCCCTGCCTGGCACTGCCCTGTGACAACCTGTGGTCCCCATCAGGCAGGGGCATTCTGGGCTTGCCCTGCCCTGGGGAAGGACACGGGAGGGTCCCAGCAGGGATGATGGTTCAGTGTCAGTGGAGGGGGGAAGGTTTGCCAGCCCTTTGCTGCTTTTTGTTTCTTCCATCTCCTCGCTCCATGTCTCCATTTCCACCCACCTCCAGCCGCCACACGTCGGGGCAGCCGGGTTGGGGTGGCAGGCTGGGGGCTCTGGGAGCTGCAGGTGACAACTCTATTTTCCCTGTCATATTCTTCCTCCTTTTCCTCTGGAGATCTGCCACTGCCTCTGAGGCTACTAACAGGAGGGGCCGGGAGCCTGGAGGAGGTTGGTGGCCATCTTGGGGGCAAGCAGCAGAAATTGGCATCATCATGGGGCTCAAGGGACCCATCACTCAGGGAAGAGTGGGTGGGGGCAAGAGGGCTGGAGCCAGGGGTACTGGAGCTGCCTGCAGCCCCACAGAGTTACCAGCCAGGACTGCCCTGGTGGGAAAGCTGCTGACTTCTGACCATGGCCACCAGCCTCCCATGGGTTCACAGACCCCAGCGCGTGCTTTTCTGAACTGAGTGTCTGTTTCTCTGGTGGCTCCTTCCCCCTCCCTGCCTCTTTGCCTCCTCCCTGCTGCCTGCACTTTCCTTGGCCTCTTCTGCACTCTTACTGGCTCCAGCTTTCTACACGGCGGCCCCGCTCACGTCAGCCGGGATCCTGCCGGTCATGCAGTCCCTGTGCCCCGACGGCCAGCGTGACGAGTTTGGCTTCCTGCAGTACTCCAACTCCACGTGAGTCCTGCCCTCACCATACACTTCTCCTGCCCATCACGCTCCCGCACAGAGCCTGCCCCTTTCCACTCTGGCACTGCCACCTTGGGGCTGAGGCAGAAGCTGGCATCCCCCAAAGTGCTCGGGTGCAGACAACTATGTCCTCAGGGTGCAGGGGACACCTCAGTCTGTTCTGCTGTGGGCTCCCAGGTGTTCAGTGCTGGGAGAAGGGTGGAGGTGGCCCCTGGAGACACCTTGAGGTGCTGGGGCTCTCCTCTGAACCCTGGCACACTGGATTCAGTGTGCAGGCAAGGGCAGTGGTGCCCTGTTTCAGACAGGACTGCTGTCCCCTGCACCTGAGGGGCTCTTTCCCCCAGAGCTCTGGGGAAGGTGTCCCCATCCCTCTGTCCCTGAAGCCAGGGTGGTGCTGGGCTCTCGCAGGGTGACACAGATTCTGGAACACCTCAGCGAGGCAGTAGAGCAAAGCAGCCTCTTCGACCCGCAGCACCCGGGACTGGAGGAGGAGCTGGAGTCGCTGCGCCGGCACCTGGAGGCCCTCAGCAGCCCTGAGCCCAGCTCCATGGAGACCCACTTCAGCAGCCAGGCAGGTGGGTTGTGCTCTGCCTGCCTCCACTGCCTGTGTGGGCAGGGACAGAGAGCGCCAACTTGCCCGGCAGCCAGCAAAGGGATGGTGTGTGGGGCAGTGCCCTGCCACCGTCCCGCATCGCTGCATGGGGCCAGCTCTGGGGCCATGCCGTGTCCCTGATGCTGGTGGGCTGCTCTGACCCCCCACCTTGCTCCTTGGCAGGCTCTGGCTTCACACTGGCGTGGGCGGCCAAAGACCAGGGCGAGCTGCGGCGTTTCCTGATGCAGAACCTGTCACTCCCCAACAGCACAGCTGAGCTGCTCCTGGGCTCCAGCATTGACTTGCGGGAGGTGGGTGACCTCTGGGCTTTGCAGGGGTCTGTGCTGCCCTGTGAATGGCACCCAGCTGGGATTTATCCTACCCTGCTCAGCTCTGCACACCTGGCAGTCTTGCTCTCATCTCGGTGCAGGTGTACCGCCAGTTTTTTGATTCCTTTCCTTTGGTACCCGATGAGGCCCATGAGCGAGACCTGTGGGATGGGTTTGGCCCCAGCAAGAAGATGACACAGCTGGAGGTGAGGAGCGGTGCTGCATGCAGGGGACATGATAGGGTAGAGCCCATCCTCTTGTCCCCTCCATATCCCACCCCAGGTGACCTGGGGCTGTCTGTCCTAGTAGAGGGGCTGTGACAGAACATTGTCAGGGGCGGAGCAGCAGCAGGGGTGGCTGGGGTCCATCCTGGTGCAGTCACCAGTTCCCCCAGTGTTATGAGACACACCAGTGCATATGCCTGGGTTTACCATTGCAGTAGGGGTTGGCGCTGCCTGGGTGGTGGCTGTAGAGGGAGCAGGGGAGATTGTTCCCCCCTTGTGTCTGGCATGCGGGAGACCCCTGCTCCCTGCATCTGCACATCCCTTTTCTTCCCCTCCCCATGGAGACCATGGGTGCTGTGGGGCTGTTCATGTATGCTTGGGGACACACAAGGAGGGGGGCCTTGGGGGACCCCCCATCCCACCAGCTATCCCCATTCTTCATCTTGCAGAAGAGCCTCCCCAGTGGCTGGAGGAGCCTGCAGGAAGGGCTGGTTCACAGGGTGCTGCGGGACCCAGTGGCAGCCCCTCGCCGGCCAGCGCTGCTCCGCATGCTCTCCCAGGCTCTGGGCCTCACCAGCACTGCTGTGGCACCTGCCATCTCTGATAGTCCCCAGGCCTTCGTCACCGAGATGGAGGTGAGCACCTTGTGGGGCAACCTGGGCTGCTCTGCCAGAGCAGGCACTGCAGCGCTGTCCCTACAATTTCCTGCCCTGTAGAGTGTCCTCTTCACTGGGCCAGTGCTGGAGCAGCTGACGTGTGAGCAGAACCCAGGGGGACTGCGCCGCCTCCTGCGCGTGTCCCCCAGGCAGCAGCCGCTGCTGGCAGCATACCGGGCGCTGGCCTGCAATGGCAGCCGAGCCACCCGCCAGGAGCGCTTTGCCCAGCTGGCTACCGAGCTCCAGGAGCAGCTGGACACCCCCAAGATTGTCAGCAGGGTGAGAGCTGGGCAGGTGGGGCAGTCTGGTGGCAGGGATGAGACTTGGGCAGGGTTTTCTACTCAGCTAGCATTGTGTTGGGATGGGGAACTGTTATGTGGCCTGGCTTCTCCTGGTTACCCCCTTCTCTGACATGAGCACCCCCCACCCAGCTCCATGGTAAGTTCCCAGGTGATTTCCCCTCTAGCACTTGCTTGGACACTGCCTGTTGGATGGGACTGGGTGTCCCCAACATCTTCCAACGTATCCCTGCCAGCTTCTCTCCCCAGGACTGGCAAGGCCCTTGGTGGCACAGCTCAAGGCTGACTCTGAGGTCCCACTCCTTGTCCCACCCAAGCTTGATGTGTCCTTTGTAGAAACAGAAGACCACCCTTCTTCCTGTCTTGAGTGATATCTCATGTCCTCACATAAGTCCCTGCCAGCATTTGCCACCATTCTCACTGCCTCATAGCCACAGATGCACAGCACTGAGTCCAGGGCCTTACCTGGGCACAGCTCCAACCTTTTAACCAAGGAAGTGGAGTTGCTACTGCTTGGTGTCCCCATTGGTCCCTTCCTAATGGCAAGCAGGACCCTGTTGTCCCAGCAATGAGTAACTCCTTGTCCGCTCATCCTCGCAGCTGAAGCTGGAGGAGGTGAACAGCACAGCCACTCAGCACCGCCTCCGTGCCCTCCTCGAGGACCTGGTGGAGATGGAGAAGGTTCTCCGGGACATGGACATCCTCTCGGCGCTGGCCAAGCTGCTGCCCAGGGGAGCCTGTGCCAGCAAGGCCCCACCGCCCACTGCCAACAGCACCAGCTGGGCTGGCGCCAATGCCACGGCTGGCAATGCCACGGCAGAGGAGGAGGAGGGCGCCGGGGAGGGACCTTCCGGCAGTGACAACCCCCAGGGGCAGTTCTCAGCATTCGTGCAGCTCTGGGCGGGGCTGCAGCCCATCCTCTGCGGCAACAACCGGTAGGAGTGCTGGGGGATGGCGCCAGGTTCTCCCTGCGCAGGCCAGGGGTGTCAGCCCTTGGTGAGCAGGCAGGATGGGTGCTGTACCACAGCCTTGTGCTGCAGCCAAGGGTGCTCCCTGTGTTGGGCAGCACCACGCAGGCACTGGAGTCAGTGTGAAGGCCTGTCACGGGCAGAGGTGGGGGCTGCCTGCAGCGAGGGGTGCTGGGCCTGAAGCAGAGTGGACAACCTGAGCTCCCTTTGCAGGACCATCGAGCCTGAGGCACTGAAGCAGGGCAACATGAGCTCACTGGGCTTCACCAGCAAGGAGCAGCGGAACTTGGGCCTCCTTGTGCATCTGATGACCAGCAACCCCAAAATCCTGTATGCACCTGTGGGCACCGAAGTTGACAAGGTCATCCTGAAGGTGAGGATGCATAGGCTGCAATCCCTGTCCTTCTTCTCCCACCAGTCCTGCTCTGCAGATGGGCTATGTGGCAGGGAAGAGGTTGACTGCCAGACACAGGCAGCTCCCACAGGCAGTGGGAGGTGGGCAGGTTCTCCATGGCTGCTAGCCATCCCAGAGAGTAGGAAGCCCCTGCCTCTCTGCCTGTTGTGTGACCTTTGCCTGGCCCCCAGGCCAATGAGACCTTCGCCTTTGTGGGCAACGTCACCCACTACGCCAAGGCATGGCTGAACATCTCCCCCGAGATCCGAGCCTACCTGGAGGAGGGCAGGCTGCAGAGGCGCATCCGCTGGCTCCAGCAGGTAGGACAGTGTGGTGAGCCTGCTTGGGATTTACTGCCCTGGCAGTGGAGAAGGGGTTGTCCTCCCCCCAGATACCTTGTAACTTCTTCATGGGGTACTCGCTGGTACCCACCTTGCTCATGTGGAGACTAGTGTGGATCCCTGCACAGTGTGCACACTGTCCCCCATCCCCAGGAGGAGCTTTGGGTCCTGTCTGTGTCCATGGGGAGGACAGTGACCTGAGAGGCAGGGCATACCCCAACTTCTCCCTCGCATGTCTTTCTCAGTTGACCGCTGACCTCCACAAGCACCCAGAGATCCTGAATGTCTCCGACAGTGATGTTCTCCACAACTTTATCAATGGCAACTTCTCCCTGCCCAATGCCAGCGTCCTGCTCCAGCAGCTGGATACCATTGACAATGCTGCCTGCGGCTGGGTCCACTTCATGGCCAAGGTGAGGTGGAGCCCACCTGTGGGAAGGTTGAACCACCCATAGCCAGGCTCTGTTGGGCTGAAGAGGGTCAGATCCACTGAGACCTTTTTAAGAGCATGGGTCAGGAGCCCTGAGGGAGGTGGTGGCTCCTGCAGTGTCCAGAGCTTTGGGGTAGATGTCTAGGATGGAGGTACTCACACACTGCTGACTTCAGGGGCTGGGGTTGGCTTTGGGTGGCACATGCTGTAGTGTGTGCTAGACCCATCCGGGGCCTTGGGATCTCACTAGCCTCCTGGAGCATGTCCAGAGAAGGGCAGTGGAGCTGGGGAAGGTCCTGGAACACAAGTCTAATGGGGAGAGACTGAGAGAGCTAGGGGAGCTCAGCCTCGAGAAAAGGAAGCTCAGGAGGGACCTTATAAGTCTCTACAATTATGTAGAGGGATGTTGCAGCCAGGTGGGGTTGGTCTTTTCTCCCAGGTGACAAGTGACAGGAAGCAGCCTAAAGTTGTATCAGGGGAGGTTTAGACTAGATTTTAGGGAAAATTTCTTCACTGAAAGGGTGGTCAGCACTGGAACAGGCTGCCCAGGGCAGTGGTTCAAAAAATGTGTGAATTTGACACCTGGGGACATGGTTTAGTGCTGGGCTTGATAGTGTTTGGGTTAATGGACTCAATGATCTTAGAAGGCTTTTCCAGTCTTAGTCATTCTGTGATTCTCCTTCCACTAGGTCAGCGTGGACATCTTCAAAGGCTTCCCGGATGAAGAGAGCATTGTTAACTATACGCTGAACCAGGCCTATCAGGACAACGTCACGGTCTTTGCCAGTATGTCCCTGGGAACCAGTCCTTCTCAGGGGTCCCTGAAACTTTGCCCTTCTCCAGCTGTGCCCTAGAGCCACTGGCTTCAGGATGCGGGTCGCTTGGTGCACGTCTTGGGTGGATGAGGGGGCTGAGCAACTGATGGTGCCCATCCTGTGCCCCGTACTGCTGTCCTGGCTCTCCCACTGCCATGGCCTGCTGTCTATGTGCCCTCGCATCCCATGGGGGTCTCACATCCATGGCAGCCCTTACAGTGCCCTCCCCATCCCTACCTGTTGCTGGGGGCCAGCTGATGTGACTGTCCCCCTGTGGACTCCCTGCCTCTTCTGCTGCCCACAGGTGTCATCTTCCAGACCAACAGGGATGGCTCACTGCCCCCCCATGTCATGTACAAGATCCGGCAGAATTCCAGCTTCACAGAGAAGACCAACGAGATCCGTCGCGCATACTGGCGGCCTGGCCCCAACACTGGCGGCCGCTTCTACTTCCTCTATGGCTTCGTCTGGATCCAGGGTAAGTGTCAGCTGCCACAGCTGCCCACGGCCCTGGCCCCGGCGCACTCAGCCTGGCCTCTCCTCCTCTTCCACAGACATGATGGAGCGTGCCCTCATCAACACGTTTGTTGGCCACGATGTGGTGGAGCCTGGCAACTATGTACAGATGTTCCCGTACCCGTGTTATACCCGGGATGAGTGAGTAACACTCACCTGCAAGACCTTCCCCCTTCCACTTTGCAGGCCAGGATACTTTAGCTGGGAAAAGGGAACAAGGTTGGGGGGCTGAAAGATTGGTGACACTGGGAATGATGAGCAACCAGTTAAGTCCAGTTCCGTGGACTACCAGGCTCAGGAAGGCAAGGCAAAGTAAAGGAAGGGCACTTGGGTCTGTCGGTGGTTATGGATTACAGTGGTGTGGAGGCAGGACCTGTAGAAGTCCCAGAGCCAGCAACACTCCTGGGCGTTGGAGAGGGCCCCATCCACACCAGGGTAGGCAGGGCCCTGGGCTGAACCCGTGGCTACTACCTGCCTGCAAAGGCCTGCCAGCCACAACACTGGATGGTCCTGTGGGCTCACTGGAGTTCTTTTAGGGCACTAAGGAGGTGCTGGGTTAGAGACTGGTTGTCCCTGATCGGTGGGAGAGCCCCTCCAAGGCCCCATGCTGCAGGGTCTCCGCAGGTCTCTGTGGCTGTGCCACCATCCAGTTCTCCCCTCTCTTCCTCTGCCCCATCAGCTTTCTCTTTGTCATTGAGCACATGATGCCCCTCTGCATGGTGATCTCCTGGGTCTACTCGGTGGCCATGATGATCCAGCACATCGTGACAGAGAAGGAGCATCGCCTGAAAGAGGTAGGGATGGTGGAAGGGATTCTTGGGAAGGAGTGGGCATATCTGAGCCCTACATTCTGTGCGGTGTCCCTGGTCACCTTCCTTGTATTTCTGGGTTACATGAGCTGGGGCAGATGCAGATCCCAAATCCCTGGGCTGAGCTGATCCTTCTGAGTGTCCCCAGCATGAGATGAGCCCTGCCCAGCACCAGAGGGAGCTGAGCTCCTTGGCACCCCAATACAGGGTGCTGTGTCCTGCCCACTCCCAGCAGCTCCCGTGGTGCTACCCCTTGCTCTCCCAGCCCAGCGAGAATGGCAGCAGGGGTGCACAGGGTTGGAGACAGCCCTGCTAAGCAGTTTTGGCCTCACAGGTGATGAAGATGATGGGCCTGAACAATGCGGTGCACTGGGTGGCTTGGTTCATCACTGGCTTCGTCCAGCTCTCCATCTCAGTCACAGCACTCACTGCCATTCTCAAGTACGGCAAGGTCCTGATGCACAGCGACGTCCTCATCATATGGCTCTTCCTTGCCATCTATGCTGTGGCCACCATCATGTTCTGGTGAGCTGCCTGGTCTGTACTGGGCAGTAAAGGGGCATGGGCAGTGCCAGGTTCTTGTGCCATGGAGCAAGGGTCCTGGGAGCTGTGTGGACAAGGGCCAGTTGAGGAGCACAAGTCCCTCCGAGCAGCTGATTTGGGGAGCCAATTTATTGCCTCAACACCACCAAAACCAGACGGTGTGGGGAAAGTCCTGGTGGGGTGGGATCTAAGGAGACACTGTCCTCCCTGCAGCTTCCTGGTGTCGGTGCTCTACTCCAAGGCCAAGCTGGCCTCTGCCTGTGGCGGCATCATCTACTTCCTCAGCTACGTGCCCTACATGTATGTGGCCATCCGGGAGGAAGTGGCGCATGACAAGATCACAGCCTTTGAGAAGTGCATTGCGGTGAGTTGGCTGCGGCAGCTGGGGACATGCTTGGTGTCAGGTTTGCCTCGGGCACGTCATGTCCAGTACAAAGCCACCAAGCTGTCACCAAGCCCTGGGCAAGCCATTGCCTGTATGAACCAACTCCCTGTGGGGCTTTGGAGGTATCTCCAGAAGGTTTGGTGCCTGTCAGGGCCAGGAGCATTTCCATGGGGCTGGGTGGGGCAGTACTGGCTAGGAATTCACCCCAACCTGTTCCTCTGGAGCTGGCCTGTGGTTCCTGCTGACCTCCCATTCTCTTCCCTCTACCTCTTCACAGTCACTCATGTCCACCACGGCCTTCGGGTTGGGCTCCAAGTACTTTGCACTGTATGAGGTGGCTGGCGTGGGTATCCAGTGGCACACCTTCAGCCAGTCACCCGTGGAAGGAGATGACTTCAACCTCCTGCTATCCATGATGATGCTGGTTGTGGATGCTGTGGTGTACGGGGTGCTCACATGGTACATCGAGGCCGTGCACCCGGGTACGTGTGGGCAGAGGGGCATGAGGGCACCCCAAACCTTACAGGAGCCTCTTTGCTGGGGGACACCTGCCCACATGTCCTCATCTGCTGGTGTCAGCCAGGTGTCTCAATTCAGGGGCCAGCTGTAGCAAAGCCAGGTGTCCACAGCTAGGATACCAATCTCCCTTATTTACCCTTGTGGAGGCATCTCAGCTGCTCCCTTTTTGTTCATTGTAAAGCTGAAGCATGAGCCAACCCAACCTGAATCCCAAAGGACTTTGTTTCCTGGCACAGCCCACAGAGCTGCCCTGAGCCCAGCTGGCTGGAATGTTCACAGCCCCCACCCTTCAGTGGTGACTTGACCTGGGGAAACCCCCAAGCCCGTGCCCATGCCAAGCTCTGACCCAGCCCTCAGCAGCTTCTGCATGGATGCATCTCCTACCCTGGATGTAGGGTTGGCCCTGACTCCCTGGGGCTGTGGTTGCAGGCATGTTCGGCCTGCCACGGCCCTGGTACTTCCCTTTGCAGAAGTCTTACTGGCTGGGCAATGGGCGCGTGGAGACCTGGGAGTGGACCTGGCCATGGTCACGCACCACCCGCCTCAGCATCATGGAGGAGGATCAGGCCTGTGCCATGGAGAGCCGGAGGCTGGGTGAGGGCAGCTGGGGGCGGCAGTGGGTGGCACAAGGGTGGCCCTGGCTCTGTCACAGAGTCTTGCCTTGGCCATGGACCCCTGTGCTCTTGTCAGGGCAGGATACTGGGCCAAGCACTGTGGCCTCTCTGGGAGCTGCCACTGTGGCGTGGGAGGGGAAAAATGGGTGAGAAGCAGAGGGGAAGAGACCACAAGCCAGCATAGCCACCATGGGATGGAGGCGGGTCGATTAATTCCCAGGGAGCCCCACTCGAAGCCTGGCTTCCCTGCCCTTCTCTGGCTCCTCACCACCCCACTGTCACAGCAGAGGAGACGAGGGGCATCGAGGAGGAGCCGACCCACCTCCCCTTGGTTGTCTGCATCGACAAGCTCACCAAAGTCTACAAGACAGACAAGAAGCTGGCACTAAACAAGCTGAGCCTCAACCTCTATGAGAACCAGGTCGTGTCCTTCCTGGGGCACAATGGTGCAGGCAAGACCACCACCATGTGAGTGCCTGTCCGGGCTGACAGAGACCATGTTCCTCTGGCCAGCTGCAGGGTGGGAGGAGGGGGCTTTGGGATGTCCCTGCAGGGCCCTGTGGCAGCTGGTGCCATGCCCGGGGGGCAGCAGTGTGGGTGTGGGGCTGGCACAAACATGGGACAGGCAGTAGGCTCATGGCCCTGTGCTGATACAGCTCTGCCTGGGTCCCAGTAGATGCTCCCAGAGGTGGTGGTTGGGGTTGGGACCAGACTGAGGAATATGAGCTCCCTCACATTGTTGCCTTTCTCCATCCATCCAGGTCCATCCTCACTGGCTTGTTCCCTCCAACATCGGGCTCTGCTACCATCTATGGCCATGATATCCGTACGGAGATGGACAAGATCCGGAAGAACCTGGGCATGTGTCCCCAGCACAATGTGCTCTTTGACAGGCTGACAGTGGAGGAGCACCTCTGGTTCTACTCACAGCTCAAGAGCATGGCAGAGGAGGAGATCCGCAAGGAGATGGATAAGTAGGCACCCTCCAGCTGCTTTGTCTTCATCCATGCCTTTGGCATGAGTGAGTCTCCTTCCTGCTGGCTGTGCCATGGGGGGTGATCTGGGGGCAGAGGTGTCCCCTGGAGCAGCTCCACCAAGTATTTTGCCACCCTTGGGGTGTTAGGCTGTGGAAGTGAGCAGAAGATGCTCGTAGCCTGACTGCAGCTGGGCAGTCCCAGCAGCCGAAGGCCGCAGGTACCATGTGGGGAAGAGGCATTACATACTCCCCACAAGCACTGGGCACCAGTACAGCCCCCCCAGTATTCCTGGTGCTTCTGCTCTGTCCCCAGGATGATTGAGGACCTGGAACTCTCCAACAAACGGCACTGCCAGGTGCAGACTCTCTCGGGCGGCATGAAGAGGAAGCTGTCGGTGGCCATTGCCTTCGTGGGTGGGTCGCGGGCTGTTATCTTGGATGAGCCCACAGCTGGTGTGGATCCATATGCTCGAAGGGCTATCTGGGACCTCATCCTCAAGTACAAGCCAGGTGAGCAGAGCTGGGCAGAGCCTGGCATGCTCCTCTGTGGCAGCCCTGGCCCCTCTGCTGAGGCTTTGTGCTGCCATCAGGGAGGACCATCTTGCTCTCCACACACCACATGGATGAGGCTGACCTGCTGGGGGACCGCATCGCCATCATCTCCCATGGCAAGCTCAAGTGCTGTGGTTCCCCATTGTTCCTCAAGAGCACCTATGGTGATGGCTACAAGCTGACAGTGGTGAAGAAGCAGTCGGACACCAGGAACGGCACAGGTCTGGGGAGCAATGGGACCCTTTGTTTAGAGGAGTAGGTGGCACCAGCCCTTCTTCAGCTCAGCAAAGGAGAGGTCAACACCCAAGTACTCCCATCCTGAGTCTCCTTAGGCCACATGGAGGGCAGGGATGTAGGCAGTCCCATTGCTCAGCCTTAATTTTTCTGGTCTGGGTCCTTGGCCAGACCCTACACAGTGGCATTTGTCTCCAGGTGCTGGTTCTCTCCAGCCTGTGGGTTGCCCACTGAGATGTCCAGTGCGGGCCACGTTGCAGAACACCATCCCCAGGCCTGTCAGGGTGACAGGCAAGCCCCCGTGGCACTGGGGAGTAGGGGAAATGTGGTGGGTCTTGGTGGGAGGCCAGGTGTGAAGTGACTGATGCGTACTGCCCCTCTGCCCCAGAGCCAGGCCAGCCACACAGCCCCCCGGGCCACTCCTCTGTCAGCCCCTGCTCTGAGCCTCGCGTCTCCCAGTTCATCAAGAAGTACGTGGCCTCCTGCCTCCTCATCTCAGACACCAACACAGAGCTCTCCTACATCCTGCCCAGTGAGGCCGTCAAGAAGGGCTGCTTTGAGAGGCTCTTCCAGGTACCTGCAGGGGCTGGCAGGGTGGGCAGGCAGGGGGCTGTGGCACTGTGGACATCTGCCCTCCTCATGCAGCACTTTGCTCTGACAGCACTTGGAGCAGAGCCTGGAAGAGCTGGACCTCACCAGTTTTGGGCTGATGGACACCACGCTGGAGGAGGTCTTCCTGAAGGTGTCTGAGGAGGACCAGTCTCTGGAGAACAGTGACGTGGGTACGTGCGCTGGGGGGGGTTACAAGGTGCTCCTGGGGCTAGTGAGGGGCTGTGTGATCTTGCTGCGCTTGGTGGCTGCAGGAGTCTCGTGTCCCAGGTGGTGGAGAGGTTACCAGCAGAGCCCATCCCAGCCAAGGGCAGCCAGCCTCTGCTCCACTCTGGGTTTACTCCCACCTGGAGGTGTCTAGCTCTGGTGTCCTCAGCACAGGTCTCCAGAGGACACCACAGAGATGCTCTGAGGGCTGGAGCACCTCTGCCATGGAGCCAGGGTGGGAGAGCTGGGGGTGTTCACCTGGGAGACCTTATGGCACCTTCTAGTGCCTAAAGGGGGCTTGAAAAAATGAGAGGGACTTTACAGGGGCAGATAGTGTTAGGACAAGGGGGGAATGGTTTTAAACTAAAAGGGGAAAAGTTTAGATTAGGCGTTAGAAGGAAATTCTCTCCTGTGAGGGTGGTGAGGCCCTGGCACAGGTCATGTAGAGGAGCTGTGGCTGCTCCATCCCTGGAAGTGTCCAAGGCCAGGTTGGACAGGGCTTGGAGCAATGTGGTCTAGTGAAAGGTGTCCCTGTGCATGGCAGGGGGATGGAATGAGATGAGGTCCCTTCCAACCCAAACCAGTCCATGATTCTATAATATGATCCATCCCCAGTCAGTGGCATGCTGCAGTGAAGAGTAGCATGGCTGGTGGCAATCCACATTTTTTCTTTCAGACATGAAGGAGTCCAAGGATGCCCTGCAGCCACCGACCTCTGAGCTGGGCCTGAAGTCTGAAGCCAATGGGGAGCCCCTGGCCGAAGCAGCCATGCCAGAGAAGCCGGAGGTGGAGCTCAGCAACCTGGTGACCTGCTCCAAGCTGGCGCAGTCGCAGGCGTCCCTGCGCTCAGCATCCTCGGTGGGCTCTGTGCGCGGCGATGAAGGTGGGGCTTATTCCGAGTTCTTTGGGGATTACGCGCCCCTGTTCGATAACCGGCAGGACCCCGATAACGTCAGTCTGCAAGGTTGGTGCTGCTGGTGCCCGGCCAGCGGCAGGGGCCGGGGGAGGCACTCAGCTGGGACATGGAGGGTTCGCCCAGGGCGGGCAGAGCTGGCCCTGGTCCTGCGGGGTATGTGGTTGTGTCTGAGATGGGTGGCTGTGACTGCTGGGACGAGAGCCCGTGGGAAGGGGACTGATGGTGCATCCAGCAGTACAGCACCCAGAGAGCCACAGCCTGGGTGGGCGGGCTGGGAACGGGCTCTTTCCACAAGTTTGCACCCCATACTGGTAGGGTGTGCATGAGGGTCTCGTGCCAAGGCATGGAGCCAGTGAGGGCAGCCGCTGTTGGCTCTGCCTCTGCCTCCTGTGTGTCTCCAGTGCCACCTTGCAGACTTGCCCCACTAACATGCCCTCTCCCCACACTGGCACCAGTTGGGTTTCTCCTCTTGGCCCTTGGGCACAGAGTCACCTTCCAGGTGGTGGCTTCACCTGTGATACCCTGCCCTGGGTGCAAGGCTCTCCCTGCCTGGATGCTGGGATTGCTGGATATGGAGGGTGCAGGCAGGTGCCTTGAGGTTGTTGCTGTAGTCACAGATCCCGTTCTGGGTTATCGTAGCAACTCTTGTGACTAATTTAGGGATGTGCCATCTCTTCCCCCCACCAGGGCTGTGGGAGGCAGAGCTGGGACAGTACTGTGGCAGAGCTCCCACTCTCACTGGGACTCCCACCTATGTCTTGTTCCTTGTTCCTGACTGTGCTGACCCCTCAACAGCTGGCAGAGCTGATGGAAAAATGGAGGGGTCCTAGAAAAAAGCACCAATTTAGGTTGTTTTTTTAAAACTATTGTCTAAATTTTCCTTTTGGGGCCAAGAGGAACCTGCCAGCCAGCTGCCTTGCTTCCCACTGCATTGCTGCTGTGGCTTGGTGGCAGAGTTGGGGTTGGGTGCTGTCCCTTGGGGTGGCTGAGCCAGGCTGGGTGTCTGGCTCAGCTTCCTGGAAGCCCAGGCGGGTGTGGGAGCAACTGTGCCAGGAGGCTGATGTCCTTCTCCCTCCCAGAGCAAGAAGCAGAGGTGGAAGCAGAGGATCGTGACCTGGCAGGTCAGGGGAGTTTCAAGCTGGAAGGCTCGTGGCTGAAGCTGCGCCAGTTCCATGGGCTGATCGTCAAACGCTTCCACTGCGCCAAGCGCAACACCAAGGCCCTCTTCTCGCAGATCCTCCTGCCTGCCTTTTTCGT
The DNA here is from genome assembly GCA_013397055.1 of Pachycephala philippinensis. Lineage (NCBI taxonomy): Eukaryota > Metazoa > Chordata > Aves > Passeriformes > Pachycephala > Pachycephala philippinensis. The sequence goes on along the minus strand of VWZT01014170.1, from coordinate 335,644 downwards.
CTGCGTGGCCATGACTGTGGCGCTCTCCGTGCCTGAAATAGGTGCATGCAAGCCACCTACCTATCTGCATGCTGGGTGGCCTGTTCTGCCTGCCCCAGTGTGGCCAGTGTGGCCGCTGGCTGCAGGAGGACAAGGCCGAGGCAGTCTCCCTGTGTGCAGCGGTGCTGTGGGTACGAGCAGGTTCCTGTCTTTGTCCCCACAGGTGACCTGCCACCCCTCATCCTCTCACCATCCCAATACCATAACTACACTCAGCCCAAGGGCAACTTCATTCCCTACGCCAACGAGGAGCGGCGTGAGTACCGGTGAGAGCTGCCACTGCTGGTGACCAGCACCCTGTGCCCAAGGCCCATCCCTGTCTCTCCATCCGTGGGACTGCAAGGGGGGCAGGGGGGGAGAGCAGCCCACAGCAGGCCTAGTGCCAGGGCTGGCTCAAGTTTGGAGCAGAGCCTGGCTGGTGCCGTGCCCCCTGACAGAAAGCAACTTCTGTCCTGGCCAGGGTGTCTCTGGGAGATGTGCCAGCCCTGACACTGTGACTAGCAGCTCAGTTATGCCAGGAACAGGCTGTGTGTGCCCATGATAAGTGCCAAGGCCTCAGGGAGGTCCCAGAAGAAGATGGCCACACTGCTGAAATCAGTGTCTCCTGCTCCTTGCTCCTCCTCACTGGCTCCTTTCCCTGCAGCATTAGGCTGTCTCCCGATGCCAGCCCTCAGCAGCTGGTGAACACTTTCCATCTGCCCTCTGGTGTGGGGGCCACCTGCGTGCTCAAGACACCCTTCAACAACACACTGGACCAGCCCATGCAGACCCTCAACCTCAATAGCAATGAGTCCAAAATGCTGGCAGCCAAGTACTTTGATGCCATGTGCATCGACTCCTTCACCCAGGGCCTTCCACTTTCCAACTTCGTGCCACCACCTCCATCCCCAGCTCCCTCTGACTACCCCATGTCAGTGGATGAGGACCTGCTCCGTGCCTGGAACTCCACGACCTTCTCTGCTGTTAAAGGTACCACCTATGCTGGGTGCTCCTGTGTCTGGGATTTGTCTCCAGCAAGGAGATGATGATTCTCCTCACAGAAGTGGCTCCAGGGACCCCTGGGAGTACCTGTTAGTCTGGCCTGGCCACACAGCAGAGCTTTGTTGGGCTGAACTTGTGGCTCTGTGCCTGGAACACTGTCCCCATTCAGCCCCAGCCATGCCAGTAGAGCCCCTTGCATGGTGACACTGTCACAAAGCCCTGTGACCAGCCTTGCATCACCTTTGCTGGATGTTGTCCCCAGCCATTTCTTCTCCAGCCACACCTCACGGCCCACGGCAAAGCTTTTTGCACATGCATCTCTTGGTCCCTCTTGGTCACCAGGACCCTGCCTGACCAGCTGCCCAACCCTCATGCTATCCCCAGAAGCTGGGGCAGGCAGGAGCCTGGCTGTGAGCCACCCCTTCTGCTCCTCAGGGACTGTGACCTCAGCCCCCGCCCTGCCCCGCATCATCCATGAGCCCATCAAGTGCACGTGCTCCATGCAGGGGACTGGGTTCTCCTGCCCTAGTGGCGTGGGGGGCCGTCCCCCGCAGATGAAGGTGGTGACGGGGGACATTCTGACAGACATCACAGGGCGCAACGTCTCTGAGTATCTGCTCTACACCTCAGACCGCTTCCGGCTGCACAGGCAAGAGGGGAGGCTGGGAGGGTCCGCCCTGCACCACCGAGCAGGGATGAGCACAGGGGCCTGGGGACACCTGCCCCAGCGTGCTGGCTGGAGTCAGCAATATCCTCAAGCATGGTTCCACCCCCAGAGGTGGGGGACAGCAGTTGCAGCTTCCTCACCAGTGCCTTGTCCCACAGGTACGGGGCACTCACGTTTGGCAATGTCCAGAAATCCATCCCGGCCTCCTTCGGAGCCAGGGCTCCGGCCACGGTGCGCAAGATTGCCGTGCGGAGAACGGCCCAGGTGGGACAGCACTGCACCTCGGGGCAGGGGAGATGGGTGGGGAGGAAAGGGGGCAGGCAGAGACCCCTGGGACTGCTCGGCTGCAGTGCTCTCCTCCAAGTGCTTTGGGAGGCTCCAGCCCCAGGGGAGTGGTCAGCAGGTCTGGCCCAGCACAGTCAGCAATGGCCTGTTCTCCCCACAGCCTTGAGCACAGGACGCCTGCCCTGTGGCTGGCTGTCCATCCCATCCTATCCCTCCCTCCCAGTACATCTCTGGGCCCAGCTCTCTTGCCACCTCCCACTGTTCTCTCTCCTCTTTCAGGTGTTCTACAACAACAAGGGCTACCACAGCATGCCCACTTACCTCAATGCCCTCAACAACGCCATCCTGAGAGCCAACCTGCCCAAGAGCAAGGGCAACCCTGCTGCCTATGGTGAGGATCTGGAGGTGTTTGAGGGCAGGAGCACGTCAGGAACAGCATTAGGGCATGGTCCAACCAGGCTCCAAAGTGCAGTGTCCACCTTGGGCCAAGCAAGCTAGTGTCCAGCTGGAACAGGGGTTCACACACCTCCGCTCTGAGATACAAGAGCTGGGATAACCTCTTTGTCAGGCGTGGGCTGGAATGTCCCAAAGTGCTGCCTTAAAGTGACATGTCCAAGGCATGTGACATGTCCAAGGGTGCTCTCCAGTGAGAGAGGGCTTGGCCTTGAGGTGCTGAGTTGCTTCAGAGAGCCCAGCTCCTGCTGAGGTTCAGGTTGGTAACCCATCCTGCTCAGAGCCAGGACCAGGCAGACTGGGGACAAGGGCGTGTGTCCCAAGCCGGTTTTCATGCTTCCATGTTTCTTCTTGGTCATTGTTGCAGGCATCACAGTCACCAATCACCCCATGAACAAAACGAGCGCCAGCCTGTCCCTGGATTACCTGTAGGTCCAAGGAGAGGGTCTGAGGGAGGGTGGCTGTCCCATGGGAGGTAGGGGGCTTCTTACTGGTGGTTGCAGGGGAAGGCCGAGGCTTCTGCTCCACAGGCTGCATGGTGGGGAGGGACAAGGTGGCTGTGACATGGGGGTCCCTGTGCCATGCCCTGCACTGTGCACAGTGACTGCCCCACACCAGGGTGAGTGGCCCTTCCTCAGGCAACTGAGGGTGATGCAGTCCCTCCATGGAACTCTCTTTGCTCCCCATCTAGCCTGCAAGGCACAGATGTGGTGATCGCCATCTTCATCATTGTGGCCATGTCCTTCGTCCCAGCCAGCTTTGTGGTATTCCTGGTGGCCGAAAAGGCCACCAAGGCCAAACACCTGCAGTTTGTGAGTGGCTGTGACCCCGTCATCTACTGGTTGGCCAACTACATGTGGGACATGGTAAGCAGGACACGTGGCTCTACTGGCCAAGCCTCCGGGGCTGCGCCAGGGAGTGGGCAGTCACCGAAGTTTCTGTCTTCTCCAGCTAAACTACCTGGTGCCAGCCACGTGCTGCATCATCATCCTGTTCGTGTTTGACCTCCCAGCATATACCTCTCCCACCAACTTCCCCGCTGTCCTCTCCCTCTTCCTGCTCTATGGGTACGTTGCTCAGAGGGGGGTGGTCAGGAGGCACTGGGGGTGCCTCCAGAGTCTTATGGGGTGGTGGTTTTAAACTAAAAGAATAGACATTTAGACCAGATATTAAGAAGAGATTTTTCATGATGGGGGTGATGAGGCCCTGGCACAGATTGCCCAGAGAAGCTGTGGGTGCCCCATTTGTGGAAATGTCCAAGGCCGAGTTGTACAGCTTGGAGCACTAGTGGAAGGTGTCCCTGCCCATGGCCGGGGACTGGATTAGATGACCTTGAAAGGTCCTTTCCAAACCAAACCATTCTGTGGTGTTCTGCAGCCCCATAGCTGGTTGGGGTGGGGTGGCTGTGAGGGCTGGGGTTGGGAGAACCTGGCAACAGCAGGCTGGAAATGGGCAGTCCCCAGGCTGGGGGCTCCTCTCCTGCCATACTGATGTGTGCTTCTGCTTCTCACCTCCCCAGCTGGTCCATCACCCCTATCATGTACCCAGCCTCCTTCTGGTTTGAGGTGCCCAGCTCCGCTTACGTCTTCCTCATCGTCATCAACCTCTTCATTGGCATCACAGCCACTGTGGCCACGTTCCTGCTGCAGCTCTTTGAGCACGACAAGGTACGGCATTCACAGCTCTGCCAAGGGCCACTGGGAAGGGAGATGCTGACATCAGGTTGTGGGGTGGCTCAGGCTGGGAGGGACCTCAGGAGGTCTCTGTTTCCAGCAGGATCAGCCATGAGACCCAACTGGGCTGGATCTTGGGGATCCTGATCCTACCACTCACTCAGGGTTGTTTGATGGTTGTGTCCTCTCTGCTGTCCTCCCCACAGGACCTGAAGGTGGTGAACAGCTACCTGAAGAGCTGCTTCCTCGTGTTCCCTAACTACAACCTGGGCCACGGCCTGATGGAGATGGCCTACAATGAATACATCAATGAGTACTATGCCAAGATTGGTATGGCTTCTTGTTCTCTCCCTCCCGTGCTCCAGGGGCATGTGGGGCTGGAGGGGACCACGATGCTGGCCAATCCCCTCTGCCTGCACCATGAGGTGTCCCGAGGCCCAGAGCAACCTGGAGCAAAAAGCCGAGGGGGTGGACTAGATGGGGCACATAAAGAGACATGGCTGAGTGTCAGCAGTGGCATGGTGCCGGTGCTGCTGAAAGTGGTTCCTTGGGCCATCCCACATAGCACCCCCATGGGGAGAGGAGGGTGTGAGCCCTGACAGAGGTGTATGGTTCTGCTGCTGCTGCACACTGCCTGTGATGGGCCATGGTGAGGCTGTGGTGGATCTTAGCGGGGCCATAGTGTAGCTGTGGTGGGCCACGGTGGGTCTGTGCTGTGACAGGAGGGATGGGGGCTGCAGGGACTCTCCTTCCAGACAGGGTTCCTGGGGGCTGCGCTGCCCAACCAATACAAGCCTTTTGCCTACAGCTTCAGCCTGGCCTCAGAAGCTCCTCTGTTCTCTGCTTTTTGAGCAGCTTCTGTATATAACCCAGGTGCTCCTGGCATCATGAGGGACAATTTGGGGTTGAGATTTGACAAATCCATCTGATACCACTCTCAGCTGGGTTGATTTATCCTACTGAGGTTGAAAAGTTGCCAGATGATTTCCACAGCACCCATGCTCTGAGAGGGAATCGTGCGGTGACCAGCCCAGGCAGCTGTGGTGGGGGAGCATGGAAACAGTGTCATTGTCATGGGTCAACTCAGGAGGTACAACCAAGCTGTCCCCATGGGAAGGTGTCCCCAGCTGCTCTCTCCTCTTCCTCCTACTCAGGGCAGTTTGATAAAATGAAATCACCCTTCGAATGGGACATCGTGACACGGGGGCTTGTTGCCATGACAATTGAAGGCTTTGTTGGCTTCTTCATCACCATCATGTGCCAGTACAACTTCTTCCGGAAGCCCCAGTGAGTGTGGCATGGGACAGAGATGTTGGGGCTAAAGATTTGCCATGGGGTAAAGATTTGCTATTGGGACCCTTGAGCTTCAGGCTGCCCTTCTGGTGGTGTTGAGTGGGAGCTGCCTGGGCCTGTCAGGGATGCAGCTCCTGGTCCCACATTCCCCCGTGCCCCTGCCCCCTCCCACAGGCGCCTGCCCGTCTCCACCAAACCCATCGAGGATGACATTGACGTGGCCAATGAGCGGCACCGGGTCCTGCGTGGTGACGCCGACAATGACATGCTAAAGATCGAGAACCTCACAAAGGTGGGGACTGCATCAGGCTGCAAGGAGACTCCTGGGACCAGCCCAGCCCAGGGATGTGGGTGGGGCAGGTGGCTCCTGGTGGACTGAGTCCCCATCCCCTTCCCTGCCAGGTGTACAAATCCCGCAAGATTGGGCGCATCCTGGCCGTGGACCGGCTGTGTGTGGGCGTGCGTCCCGGGGAATGCTTTGGGCTGCTGGGCGTCAACGGTGCAGGCAAGACCACAACATTCAAGATGCTGACAGGGGATGAGAGCACCACGGGTGGAGAGGCCTTCATTAATGGACACAGGTTAGGGGAGGCTGGGGGCCGCCTGCTTTCCTGGGGGTGGGATGGGGTCTGCTTGGAGGGTTCCCCGGATAAAGCAGTATGAGTGAGCTTGTGTGTCGCTGTGGGACTCTGCAGGCTTGTGTTCTCCTTGGTGACCATCAATCTGGGGTGTGGGGCAAGAGACAGTGGCCCTGGGCTAAGGCTGCCCAGTGTGGTTTTACTTGGGGGAAGATGCTCCAGTGTAAAGGCGTGTGAAAGGAGGCTCAGCAGCAGTCCTCACAAAAAGAATTCCTTCTTCTCACAACCCTTCTATCCTCTTCCACAGCATCCTGAAGGAGCTCCTGCAGGTCCAGCAGAGCTTGGGCTACTGCCCCCAGTTTGACGCACTCTTTGATGAGCTGACAGCCCAGGAGCACCTGGAGCTCTACACCCGCCTGCGTGGCATCCCCTGGAAGGATGAGGAGCGGGTAGGGCTCTGGGCAAGCAGTTGGCTGCATCCACGGGCAGGTGCTGTGCCACAGGGCTGGCATCTCACTGGGCAGCAGCGGCAGCCTGAGCCAGTGCTGCTGCTCTCATGGCAGTGCCACCCTGGCAGTGTGCCCACATGGGCTGCCAGGGCCAGGCACGTGCACTCACAGGTCCCCACCAGTGCTCATGGCTGTGCTAGGGACTGCCCTGACTGGCACATGGCTTGTAGTCCCCTCGGCAGCTGACGTGCCAGGGAACCCAACCCCTGCGAGCTCTGCCAGCCCTGTGGCCTTGGCAGGATGACAGCAGTCCCCCACACCTTACAGGTGGTCAAGTGGGCACTGAAGAAGCTGGAGTTGACCAAGTACGCAGACAAGCCTGCCAGCACCTACAGCGGGGGCAACAAGAGGAAGCTGTCCACAGCCATCGCACTCATCGGATACCCAGCCTTCATCTTCCTGGTGCGCCCTGAGGGTGGGAAAATGAGCTCTGATGGGAGTTGCCCACTCCTGGCTTCACCACACATCACGCGTCTCCTGGAGTGTGGGGTGGTGGCCTGAGCTGGACTCGGGACAGGAAGGGAGTGGCAGGGTCCCTCCCAGGGCTGACATGTCTGAGAGTGCTGTCTGTCCCCCAGGATGAGCCGACCACAGGGATGGACCCCAAGGCACGGCGCTTCCTCTGGAACCTCATCCTGGATGTCATCAAAACGGGTCGCTCCGTGGTGCTCACGTCTCACAGGTCCAGGGGGTTCTGTGCCCATGGTGCCTGCAAGCACCTGGGGTGCTGTGTGGGAGGGAGGGGGGTTCCCAGGGAATGGGATTTGGTAGGAGCAGGGGAGCCTGGGACACCCTCTGTTGCCCTCTCTCATCCCCGGTGGTGGGGCCACAGCACTTGGGTGATGGCATGGGGGGCCCAGCTCCCCACCTGCCCCCACCATAGCCCTGGCATTGTTCTCCCGTGCCCCCCACTGAACCCTCCCTTGTCACCCCAGCATGGAGGAGTGCGAGGCCCTCTGCACCCGCCTGGCCATCATGGTGAACGGACGGCTCAAGTGTCTCGGCAGCATTCAGCACCTGAAGAACAGGTAAGAGCCTGGCAGGAGCCCAGCATGCCTGCATGGGGCCCAGCAGCCTGTGTGTGCTGCTGGGCAGGAGGGGGCTGGATCCCCATGGTTAGGTGACCGTGTGGCATCTGTGATGAGATACCAGCCCTTTGTGTGGGTGCTGCTTTAGAGGTGGGCAGGGAACGGGATCACTGAAGTGCCCTGCCATTGGCCTGGTGTCCAGTAGTGGCTGCCTGAGAGCATCGTCCCTTTCCATAGGGTTTGGGGGTGCAGATCAGGGGACAGGTCCTCATGGGGTACCTTGTTCCTGTGCAGGTTTGGTGATGGCTACATGATCACAGTGCGCACCAAGTCCAGCCTCAATGTCAAGGAGGTGGTGAGGTTCTTCAACCGTAACTTCCCTGAGGCTGTCCTCAAGGTGAGCTGCCCCTGGTGGCCGTGCTGTCCCCTGCCAGCCCCCACTTTGGGGCACAAGCAGCCTTCATCCTCCATGGGGTGATGGGAGCAGTCTGGGAGTGAGGGCTCAGTGTCCTCTCTGTGACCACCGCCTAGGAGCGCCATCACACCAAGGCCCAGTACCAACTGAAGTCGGACCAGATCTCGCTGGCACAGGTCTTCAGCAAGATGGAGCAGGTGGTGGATGTGCTGGGCATTGAAGACTACTCTGTCAGCCAAACCACGCTGGACAATGTAAGACTGGGGACAGCATGGGCAGCTGGATACTGGTCCCCAGGGAGGATGGCCGTGACAAAGTGCCAGGCAGGATCTGCCTTTGGGGCAGGGATTGGAGCTGGATGGGGAACGTGGTGGCAGCCACCGCATGGCAGGATGCGCTGGGTCCTGACCCGGTGGCATGGGGTGGAGGGGCCTGCAAGGATACCCCAGTCTCCTGCCCCTTCCTCCTCAGGTGTTTGTGAATTTTGCCAAGAAGCAAAGTGACAACCTGGAACAGCAGGAGACCAGCCCCAGCTGTGTCCTGCAGTCACCCCTGGAACGTGTGCTGAGCCTGCTGCGCCCCCGCACCACCCCCACTGAGCTGCGGGCCCTCGTGGTGGAGGAGCAGGAGGACCTGGAGACTGATGATGAAGGCCTCATCAGCTTTGAGGAGGAGAGGGTGAGAGGTTGCCCCCAGATCCGGGTGTTCCCGATCCCACCTGCGTCCCTGCTGCGGGCCCTGGCACTGGATGCTGTGACACCACAAAGGTGACACAATGGAGCCAGGGCAGGGCCCAGGAGGGGTGGGGGCTCTCTTGGAGAGGTGTCTGCTCTGCCACCTGTGCCAGACTCTGGCCTCAGAGGCCCTGGGTGTGCTGGCAAAGTGGGCAGCCCCTGAGCCCTGCCTGTCTCCCTGCTCAGGCTCAGCTCTCCTTCAACACGGACACGCTGTGCTGAGACCCCGGGGACAGCCATGTTCCCGGCTTGAAGCCACCAAACCCTTTTGGCCTCTCCCCTCCCTTTGCCCCGTGGAGCGGAGTTGCCGCAGCCGGAGCCACATGCCAGGGAGGATACAGTGGGTACAGCAATGCCTGGATGGACCTCGCAAGGCACCACTGGGGTGGCTTTTGTCCCCTTCAGCTCTGGAGCAGAGTCACTGCGTGGTGCCAGGGGCATGGTCCTCAATGTGCCATGGATGGAGACTGAAGGAAAGGACACGGCTTGGTGCCAACACCGCCAGCCCCACCCACTTTGGGGCAGAGACACACAGGCCTGTGAGCGGTGCCTTTGGCTGGACACTTGTGTTGCACTCTGGGGACCCTTGGCTGTGGGTACGCCCCAGGCCTGGCCCCGTGGAGCTAGAAGAAGGATGGCTGCTTCCACATCACCCCTGGCTGGTGCTGCCCTGGGTACTGCAGGGGCAGGTGCTCTGGTGCTTCACCCATGACCGATTTCTGTCACCAGTGGGATGTCACTGGGTGTCTTGGCCCCACTGCTACATCCTGCCCACCCTCGGGTCCGTTCACCCCGGCCCTGCCTGGCCTTGGGCACTGGCTTCATCCCAGGCAGCAGAGCCATTGCAGAGGCACGTGGGGGGGCAGAGGGGTATTTCACAGGGTATTTCACATGCTGGCACCAGCTGTTTCTCCCCTCTGCCCCTAACCATGTCCCTCACCCTCAAATCTCTCACCCTGCCTCCTCCCTGCCCTCACCACTTGCTTCCCCCATCACAGGGCATTGCTGCAGCTCTGCCACCTTTCTGCTGTGTCCCCTTCCACATCGCTCTTGCCCTGACACTTTTTCCTCAGTGTCCAGCCCTGTACAGGAACCACCTGCACTAGGTTCTTATTGATGGGTCACTGGTGGTACTGGGAGAGAGGTTGCTGCACCCCCGGATGGCTTTGGAAGCTGGTAGTGGGGTGGCCTTAAGGTATGAGGGCGGGACAGTCGGGGTGGGTGCCAGCACAGCCCGGCAGTGGTGCCCAAGGCAGGGGGGAGGGAAGGATGGACTGCAGTAGTGGGACTGGCAGTGTCACTGGCCAGCAGCGGGCACCCCCCAGCCAGCAGTGCCCCTCCTTTTTGCAGAGGGTCCTGCTGCCTCGTCACCCACAGGGATCATGGCCGGCACCTGCAGCTCTCAACAATCTGCAGCTGTGCCCAGAGGCAGGATGGCAATAGGGCCTGTGATGCTGACCCCGACCCCCCATTGCTGGGTGCCACAGTCTTTGGCAACAACCCAGGTGTGGCTGTGCACCTTCTTGGGGAGCACCTGTGGCCTGTCTGCCCTGTGTGCTCTGCTGCCCTCTCTGCCTCTCTGGCACAGGCTTGGCTGGAGGCCCTGAGCAGCACCAGGCACCTCAGCTGGCTGCTATGGGAGGTGGGGGAGGCTGGCTCTGGCCCCACTTGGGCACAGGAGCAGGGCCTGACCTCAACTGTCGCTATGCCCCCTGGTCCCATCAGCCCCATATATCACCTGCTATAGATTGTGATACAATATACAGTATTTTCAATAAGGGGAAAATGGGGGGAAGAAGCTCTATTTTCAGATTTTTCAGACCATATTTTTTTTAATGGCATATGGGAAACTGGCTGGATCTGGGATGGGGTGGATGGCAGAGGGGGGCAGCCCCCACCAGCATCCCCCTGCTCCTTTGCTGGCCACACTCTGCCTTTCCCAGTGGATGCTGGGAGACAAGCCAGCTCAAAGTTTGCCCTTTGCCATCAGGGAGAGGGGATAGTGTCATCTTTGTGTCCCCAGCTGTCACCTTGGTGGCACCCTGGGGCACCCCAGGGTGGGCAATGCTGCTGTGCTCTGGGCTTTATCCTCATCCTATAGCTGCCACACTACACTGTTACTCCAGGCTCCAGAAGGGCACTGGCACCCCAGTCACAGTGTCTCCCGTCCCCAGTCTTCCCCCTGCCACCATGCCATCATCCCCATGGCTTCTGAGGGTCAGTGGAGGTGCCCATACAGCCTGGGTAGCCACGGTGGCCTCCCTGCCCTGGGCTTAGGGCTGTCTGGGCAGAGTCCCTGCTGGAGTCACTCCAAGGGTGGGAATGGGTAGGTAGTGCCCCAGAGCATTGCCCCAGGGCAGGGGTGGCTGCTGCCTTAACACTGTTGAGTTTGGCCCCGCTTCTGGCCTTGCCTCCCCCTGCACGTCCTTGGCCACCAGCCACGGGCATAGCGCCAGTGCCATGCTCAGTCCCGGGCATGGGGCCCCTGGGGGTGGGGACGTCTTGGAGCTGCCTGTATATTGCTACCAAACAAAAAAAAAATGAAATGTGAAAATAATGATCGTTTTAAATAAAAAATAATAACTGGATCCTTTGAGGCTGTGTAGTTGGTTGGGGATTGAGGGGCAGGGCTGAGGAGGAGAGTGGCAGTGCCCAGGGTGGAGGTGCAGGATCCTGCTGGGGGCAAGGAGTGCTGGGCATAACATAGGGCTGTGCCCAGTGCTTGGCATCATTCAGGCACTGGGGGTGGCTGAGCGTACAGGCAGGAGCGGCAGCAGCTGGCAATGCCACCAGCTGCCCTTACCAGCCTGGGGTTGGCAGTAGCCACAGTGGCGGGGCCCCATGGCAGGGCCTCCTGTCTGTGCCATGGGGCCAGGCGTGGGTGGGAGCGGGTGCACCCCGAGGAGGAATGTGGGCTGGGAGGAGCCGTGGTTTCAGCTGGGGCACTCAGGGTGCAGTCAGCAGTGCACCAGCAGCCGTCACGCAGCATGGCCGAGAAACCCCAAATCCAGCTCTTCATCAAGGTGAGGGGGGGTCCTGAGGTCACTGCCCCAGGCCAGTGGGTAGCCCTAGCCACCAAACCTGGCAGTGCTGCAGTGGAGTGGCTGGGCTGCCCCTGCCCACTGCAGTGCTCAGATGTGGGGCACTGGGCAGGCGGAGGGGCAGGTAGTGGGCTGGTGGTCAGGCACTGGGCTGGCAACAAGCAGCGGGCAGCAGGCAGATGGGGAGACAGGCAGTGGGCAGCAGGCAGCTCGGGCTCTTCTCCAGGGTGCACTGCTTGCTGCTTCCTGCCCTGCAGGCACAGGGGCTGGGGGGACTAAACCTGGGAAGGTTGGACCAGGTTCCCCCCACCAAAGCAGGGCCCAGAAGCCCAGCACCACAGCATCTGCCTGCACCTGCCAGGCCCTTCCCAGCCACTGCCTGGCTGGGGCAGTCTGTCCGGCTGTGCAGGGCTGGACAGGGCTCACTTGGGATTGTGGCTGGGGTTGACAGGGCCACCAGTATCGCTGTCACCTTCCTCTGGCACAGTCTCTGCTGCTGGACTATCCCCTGCCACAGCCGCCCCTGCTGCCACTGCTGCTCTGAAGCCCTTGTTCTCTTGGCACTGTAAGACTGGTGCAGCCTGGGGGTCCTTGTCCCCAGAGGGTGCCAGGGCCAGCACCTCCTGTGCCACGTGGCTGCTCTGGGGTGTGGCACTGAGGCCCTGGGAGCAGGCAGGGGCCAGGGGCTGGCGCCCTGCCTGGCATAGCAGGCGCAGCACAGCTTGCCAGGCTGGGCTGGTGCATGTGCCCTACCATCTTCACCCTGTACCCTCTGGGGCTGCCCCCACTGGGCCATGCCAGAGCAAAAGGGCAGCTGAGCTCTCTCTCTGTGCCCACAGGCAAGCGAGGACGGGGAGAGCGTGGGGCACTGCCCCTTCTGCCAGCGGCTGTTCATGGTGCTGCTGCTCAAAGGGGTTCCCTTCACCCTCACCACCGTGGATGTGAAGAGGTGAGTGGTGGCCCCCTCCCAAGGGGTCCCAGCCACGGGGCGAGCACCATGTGCAGGGTGGGGGGGTAGTAGGTCCCCGATGTTTTGGGAAGGGATGTGAAGGGTGGGCACTATGGGATGCATTGTACCTCCCCAGGTGACCCCTGGTGTTTAGGGGAGGTTGGCAGGTATTGGGCACACACTGAGGCAGGAAGGGCCTGAGGGCACCATCTTGTGCACCAGCCCCCCAGAACTCCCTTTGTTTGGGACACACATGCACATATGAACACACACACACACACACACACACACTCTCTCAGTGCCCTGCAGAACCCTGGACATGCCAGGCATCAGCAGTGTCCCCATCTCCCACAGGGCACTGGACGTGCTGAAGGACTTTGCACCGGGTGCCCAGCTGCCCGTCCTGCTCTACAACGGCGAGCCCAAGACCGACACCATCACCATTGAGGAGTTCCTGGAGGATCAGCTGGGCCCCCCCATGTCAGTGGCTGGTGCTGCCTTGAGAGGAGGAAGGGAGCCCCCCAAAGAAGGGCACGACAAGCTGAGGGAAGAGGGGGCTGATGAGCCTGTCAGCCTGTGCCACCTGCCTCAGCTGTGCCCATGTCCCCACAGGTGCCCCAGTCTGGTCCCACAGTACCCGGAGTCAAGCCTGGCTGGGAATGACATTTTCCACAAGTTCTCTGCCTTCATCAAGAACCCAGTGCCTGCCCAGGACGAGGGTGAGGAGTGGGTGGGGGAGCACCCCATGCAACCTCTCAGGTGCCACACCCCAAAACCTAGCCTGGTCACACTGACCTCTGAGCTTTCCCAGTCCCCCCACCCAGTTCGCAGCTGGGTCTGTCCAGGCTCTGCCCTCCCTATGCGGGTCCATGTGGCTGTGCCAGGTCTCTGCGGGAGGGCAGAGGCAGGTGCCAGCCTGAGCCAGGTGGGAAGAGGCTGACAGGTGCTGCCTGGACACAAGGCTGGGCTGGCAGGAGGCCACAGCAGAGCAGGGCCCCCACGCCCCACCAAGGCTGTACTGTGATCTGCCCACCGTCCCTGCAGCACTGCAGCGGAGCCTGCTGCGGGCCTTGCTGAAGCTGGATGAGTACCTGAGCACCCCTCTGGAGCACGAGCTGGCCCGGGACCCCCACCTCCGCGCCTCGCAGCGCCGCTTCCTCGACGGAGACCACCTCACATTGGCTGACTGCAACCTGCTGCCCAAGCTAAACATTGTTCAGGTAAGCCAAGGGTATCCCAGTACCCTGCCCTTCTCCTTTCCCTGGCATCCCCATGCCACTGGCCCCATACTCTCGCTTTCCTCTTGGTGCCTACAGCAAGTCCCTGCTCCTTTCCCAGTTGCTCTGTCAGCTCTGTGTCTCCCAGCATCCCTCTCCCAAGGAGCCCTGCCCAGCACAATGCCTTCCCCCTGATCCCACTCCCCTCTGCATCCCCCTGAGTGCCAGCCCTCGACTGTGCAGCACCAGGGATGTCCCCTGGCTCCCTGCCACCCTTCCCAGCTGGTGCCTGCCCCGGTGGTAGGGCCCTCCTTGGCACAGTGTCAGGCAAGCCCCCCCCCATTTGTGCCTGCAGGTCGTGTGCCAGCACTACCGCCGCTTTGGGATCCCCAAGGACCTGCATGCTGTGTGGCGGTACCTCAACAGTGCCAGTGAAACCAAGGAGTTCAAATACACCTGCCCCAATAGCCAGGAGATTATACAAGCCTATCGTTCTGTGGTCCGGGCACCGCAGTGAGCCGGGCACGTGCTGTGGTGGGTGCAGGGCCAAGGCTGGGGTCAGGCAGGAGGTCAGCGCCCACCCTGAGCCTGCCAGCAGGGGCTCAGGAGAGCCGATCACAACATGTGTCCCTCGCCCCCTAATTCCTTCCCCTGGCACCCAGGTGCTGGCAGCAACCCGCAGTGCACTGAGCCCCTCCTGTGCCACCCACCCACCTCACAACCAGGACAAGCTCTGTGGCCCCTCGAGCATCAGGGTGAGGGCAAGGGGGCACAGCCACGGGCACCATCGGTGCCAAAGCTGTGCCCGGCTGAGGGCAGGGGCAGAGCTGGGGACAACAAGCTGCCCTGCAGCCACTTGCCTAGGCACACTGTGCCACCTGCCTGGGCAGCAGGTGCCACAGGGTGCCCTCCCACCTGCACCGGTTGAGGGGACATGGCACAGCCATAGACTTAGGAACGGAGCTGGAGGGGGATGGCACAGGCACTGGGCAGAGGTCAGTTCCACCCAGAACTTGCTGTTAGGAAGCTCTCAGCAGACTTGGGGGTTGTGAAGCAGGGAAAGCCCAAGCTAAGCTTCAGAGTTCCTGGAAATCAATAAACGCTTTGTGAGCAAGACCAATGTGAATCTGGAGTGAACACCCCAGCAGCTCCTCCCTCACAAGGCTTTGTACTGACCTCCTCATCCTCTCCCAGCACCCAGCAAGGCAGAGCCCACCCTCCCAGCTCTTCAGAGGGGTTGGCCAGGCTCTAACCACACACCCATCAGCCCACTTGTAAAAAGCTGGCAGGGAAGGAAACTTCTCTGAGGCCCAGACCTCCGGGTTCAGCTGAAACAGGCCCAAGGCTTCCTGAGAAAGGGAGAGGCAGAATGGACAGACACACCCGGAGAGACCGGCTGGATAAAAACACCTTTACTGGCAAGAAGCAAAGCACAGGTGATCTTTCCATTCCACGGTATAAAAGTTCCATCCAAACTCCACCAGTTCATGGTAAGTGACGTCAGGAGGTGTTCCCTGCCAGCAGGGAAGAGCTGCAGAGGAAAAACTCACCATGCTGGTGTCCCCTCTGCTCCATCTTCCCCCACAAAGGCCCTGCCACCACCCCAGCTGAGGGGTGGCAGCCAGGTGCTGCTGGCTCTGTTGTCTCCCTGGGTGCGAGGAGCTCAGCAGGCCCGGAACACAGGGACACCCCCTCGTTCAGACATAGGGGTCCACAGGGTTGTCATCAGGGCACAGGCCAGCACCTGTCAGGAGTCCTCGAAATTCACTCCCGATGGTGCCTTCTTGCTGGAAGGAGATTGAAGAAGCATCAGAGCGCCATGCCCTGCTGCCACATAGCTTCAGAGCAGAGCTCACAGGGTGCCCAGTGAGCAGTGCCCAGCCCCAGCACTGACCTTTTGAAACCAGGGTTAATGAGAGACTCCCCCGGGACCTTCCTCTTGGCTGGCAAAGCTGAGCCAGAAGCCTTACTCTTCCTGGGGCTGGGGTCTACATCAGTCAGGAACAGGCAGGACACAGATTACAGGTTAGCCAGGAGCTCTGGCAGCCCTGCCAGTCTCTCCAGGGCCAGGGGGAGCCTCTGGGACCCCAGCCTGGCAGGACCAGCAGCCACGGGGGATGAGGAAGGGCCAAACTTGGCCTCCTCTCCCAAAAGGAGCCATGGACCTGCCACAGCCTCCAGTCCAGAAGCACAGCAAAGCCTGCCCTCCTGAGGCTGGCAATGCCCAGCCTTTGACCTGAGCATCCCAGACACCCTGAGAGCCACCACACTGAGCCCTGCCCCTGCTCTGCCTGGAAGAGCAGCCAGCAGCCACAGTTGAGGGCACTCAGAGTGTCCAGGAGAGCACATGGATACAGGACCAGCAGCCCCCAGGGAGGAGAAGACAGAAGACTGCGGGACCAGGGGCAGGTGCCCCTGGCAGTCCCTACCTGGCAGGAAGAGCTGCTGGCTCCGGACAGCGTTCTTCTCAGGGCTGCAGGAAGATGCCAATGTCTCCACTGCTACTGAGACAGGAGCCAGAGCCAAAGCTTGTGACAACACCCCCCAATACCACACGCAGTATTTCAAGCCTCCCCAGCAAGCTCCCTCCACAGCCAAACTGAGCCCCGTTCTCCTCTCAGCACTTCCATCCAGATTGCTGCTGCTCCAAATCTTCCCAGATCCCTCAAACAAAGATGTCTGTAAGGTGACTCCCACATTCAGGATGCTGGTGTGGTGCTGGCCATGAGGAGAGGGCTGTGTTTCCACACAGAGACATACCACTGTGCCCTCTGGGCCCAGGCAGCGTCTCTTCTGCCCGCAGGGGTCTGGTGCAGACCCTGGCCGGCTTGGAGAATGGCCAGCCCGAACAGGGAAGCGATGGCACCTCTGCTGCTGGCCCACTGGGACCCGTGAGAAGAAACCACCTAGGGTGATGCCTGGGAGGCACAGCCCTCTCCTGCTGCGGCTGAACTGGGGCACCTAGGGCACTTTAGGCGGGGGTGACGATCCCATGAAGGCGGCAGGAGCAGCTAGCCCTCCCCTTTTCTAAACCCACCACGGACCTTCCAGGCGCCTCTCCAGGCTCTCGATGCAGCCGGCCATGCCGAAGACCAGCGCCTGCAGCTGGCTACGCCCCTCGGCGGCGGGCAGCTGGGCGAGGGCCAGGGCCGGGCACCGCGGCTCCTCCGGCAGCCGCAGCGTGGCCGAACCCGGACCCAGGCTCAGCACGGCGGCCCCGTGACCCAGGGCGGCCCTGCGGGGAGCAGGGGTGAGGGGAGCAGGGGAGAGAAGGAGCCCCAGGCGACGTGGGGCCTGGGGTGGGGGGAGCCCGGGGTGAGAGGGTGCCCGTAGCGAGGGAGGTCCCAGGGCGGCGGCACCCACCTGAGCATCGCGCTGTGCTCCTCCGGCGGGCACTGCTGCAGAGGGAGAGGAGGAGGAGAGCGCGTCCAACACGGCCTAGCCTGGGCCCAGGTCCATCCCTGCCCCGCCGGGACCCCAGGTGTCAGCCCCGAGCTCCCTGGCCCCCCTGGTACATACGCAGCCGAGCGCCGGGCAGTCGCCGAACTCCCCGGCCCAGACCTCCATCGCGTCGGTCACACTGAGGGAGGAA
>VWZT01014170.1:305458-317958 GCA_013397055.1 Pachycephala philippinensis | reverse complement strand
GGGGTGCGGGGGGGGCCGGGGCTGAGGAGGCCGGGCAGGCCTCCGGGCCCCGCACTGACGCGTCCCCGCAGGCGCTGCAGCAGTACGCGGCCTGCCAGTCCCACGCCTTCATGAAGGGCATCGGCACCTTCCTGGCAGGTACGGGCCGGTCCAGCCACCTCGGCATCGCCCGGGCTGTGCTTGGCCGCTCTCCGGGGGCAGCGGGGATGTCCCGGCCGTGTCCGGTAACCCCGGCCCCGGTCTCGGCAGGCAGCGGGGCCGCCTTCGCAGTGCAGAAGCTGGCGCGGCAGAAACTGCCGTACAGCCCTCAGTGGAGCCTGCTGCTGGCTGCGGGTAAGTGCCTACCCCGGGTGGTGCAGAGGGGTGTTTGCCGTTGGCATGGGGGCTCGTCCCTTTCTCCAGCCTGTGCCCCGGCCCCGAGGGCTCAGGAGGGTTCGCGGCAGCGGGTGCTGTCCCCACCAAGGTGCTGCTGGCACTCCCAGGCGCACCTCGGCCTCCCCAGCTGTAGGGTCCCTCGGAAGCTACGTGGTAACCAGAGCTGAGACGCAGAAATGCTCCAACTTCTGGATTTATCTGGAGACGGGCAAGTCTCCACAGGAGCTCGACGTGACTGGTGGGTTGTCTCAGCCTGCAGGTACAGTCATATCTTCCTACTGCTTTCCCAGAGCTTGTCGTGCCCGGTTCTTCCCTGCTGCAATAATTACTTTGCTGTTCTTGTCTTGTAATTAAGCTAGTGACTGTCATTGCCAAAATATCAATATAAGTCCCACACTGGCACCCTGCAGCCAAGGGATGGGAGCAGGAGCAGCCATGGTGGGTGGAGCTCCTTACCTGGTTTCATGCCTCCCACGTCCCTCTGTGCACCTGGCGCAGTGGGTTCCCTAGCAGGGCTGGTGATGTGGGCTGGGTGCACTTGCTGCTGTCTCCTGCCGTGCTTGCTTTGAGTATTCACCAGAGCCGGCACAAAAGGCTCATTTGCTAGAAAGAGGAAGGAGAAGGTAAGGAATGGGGAGAGCAACTGAGATGTGGAGTGGTTTGCTGCTCTGTAGGGTGGGCAGAACTGGAGGGTCATCAGGACAGGCGCTGCTGGACAATTCTCATGGCTGCTTGCTGCTCTCTCCCACACATACTGTGAGCTCCCAGAGCTGGGTCAACTTGAAGAGGCTTTACATGCCTCACCAAAGCTCTGTGGTTCTTACCCACCCTTGGCAAACTCACCAGGGTAGTTGGAGGTCCAGGGAACTTGTACTTTCTGTTGCAGAAAACCTCCCCAGTGCAGAGGACAGGGATGGCGTCGCAACACCGGTGAGGAGGAACAGGTACGGTGACGTGGTGGAGTAGCCAGCAGAGCATAGCATACTGTGCCCGTGTTCCACTTCACCTCCTCCTGCCTGCCCAACCTGATGCTGCCCATGCTGCCTGTGAGGCTGGTGGGCTTGGTGACGCTGCTGGGAAGCTCAGAGGACTTGATCCTGCAGTGCGAGCATGGTGGAGGCACCTCAGGGATTGCTGCTGCCTGCCCCATGGCCTCTGCACATTGCACTGCGGGTACAATAAAAGTTGAGAGCTGAAGGCACTTCTTGTGGATGAGGTGAAGGACAGAGCAGATGGTAAATGTCAACCTGAGGCAATCTCTGCAGTGAATGTTGGAGCAGAGAGCTCTGGTCCCTCTGTGGTGATGGCACACTCAGTCAGCAAGTGGATTGCTCTGAGATAGCTGCAGGCAGAGACAGGTCTGGGCTAAGTTGTGGGGGCAGAGCTGTTGCTGTGTCCACTGTGTTTCCTGAGTCCAGCCAGTCCCCATGTCCCTTCCACCCCAGCAGCAAGGCTTTTCATACCTCCCTGAACAGGCCTGAGCTGAGCCCCACAGCTGGGTGGCCTCTGCGGTATCCCCAGCAATAGGGGTGACCATGTGCCCAGGGCCCCTCTTTGCGGTGCTCATCTGTCACTGGCTAGTCCCAGATTGCTTGTCCAGATCCATAACTACTTGGGAAGGTAATGGTACTGTCTCAAATCCCATGCACACAGCAGGGCATGTGGGGTTTTTCCTAATGTCAGACTCCAAGTCTTGACTAGGTAAATTGTCTGCTCTTGGTGGATGTCCAGTTCTGATTCAGCTGCAGCTGAATTTCTTAGAAGAGGAAACCCAGCCTGAATTCTGGGAGCTGCCTGGGTTCTTAGAGCAGCGTTTCAGCCTCAGGAACCAGAAGTGCCTTCTCCTTCGTGCAAGATACATAGACAGGCCCTGAGCCTCACCACAGGAGGGAGTCCCTGTGCAGGGGAGATGAGGAGCTTGGGGAGGAAACTGGGTTTGGGGGTTCACAGCATCATCTGAACTGGAATCAGGTTTGCCCTGTGCAGAGAGATCAGGAGCAGCCAGTGGAGGAACTGAAGGCAAAGTGCTGCAGGGAACGGGTGTGTTAAGTCAAGCATGGCATTTCAGTAGTTCAGCTGGAGCACGGAACGGTATTGGGAAGTGAGGAAACCCACAGAGCAGAATTCATGCTGCCAGCAGGAGCAGAGAGGGCAGTGAGAAACTGCAGGTCCCTACAGCCACTCTTCTCCAGTGTTTTTGGAATGTGCAGGGCAGGGGGAGGCTTCCTGATGGATTGGAGAGCTGGGACCAGCCCCATGCAGCTGCCAAGCACCACGATGTGTGTCCTGGTGTCTCTGAGCTGCCAGTGACTGCAGCAGCAAATGTGAGCTGCTTTGCTGCCATCCTTGAGCACCAGAGCTGGGCCCTGGCAGTGGAGGCTGCTGGCAGGTTGTTTTGCATGGGGGCTGTAGCAGTGAGGGACAGCTTGACCTGCCTGCCCCCGGCTTTGGGGTGACTGCACCTCCAGCACTGGGGAAACATGAGCTTGGTGACTGTGGCTGGCTGGAGCACCTCCACCTCCAGGTGGGCCTGGGTCTGGAGTGAGTTTTCCAGCCCACCTTGGTCTATTTGAAGTGGTTTCCAGGCTGGTAGAGCATGCAAAGCTGTGATGGTGTCTCAGCACAGGACAGGCTGCAAGGGCTGAGACCTTTGGGCAGAGCCTGACCTGGGGATGTGGCTGAGGGGCTCTGCCCCCATGGGACAACCAGACTGAACTGCCTGTTGCTGATCACAAGCCACTGAGCCATAGCAGTGGTTACGAAGTTTTATTTCAGATTATTAAAAAAACTCAAATAAACAAAACCAAACCTTCTTGATGTTTGCACATCCCTGTTCTTACTCAACTGGAAATGAAGGTGCATCCTCCCAGCTGCCTGGTGTGGGGCAATGCCAGGCTCAAATCCCAGTGTGGAGCAAAGCCCCGCTGTGCGGGAGCCCATCGCCTCTGTGCCGGCATGGCCATGCACCACGGAGCCGCAGGAACTGGGGCGTGCAGGAGTCTCTGGCTGTGGCAAAGGCAAGTCTGGCATAGGAACCACGGGGATAGGGAAGGCACCGTGTCTGGTTGTTGAAGTGGGAGCTGGAAGCTGCCATCTTCCCACATCTGGTTGTTGCTAAGTCCTTACCCAAAGCTGAGGCCAGTGGCCAAGGCCAAGACCTTGCCTTCAGGAAGGTAAGTGCAGTTTGTGCGTCAGCCAGAAAGACAACGTGGGCTTTGGGTGATGCCCAGAGCTCCCCACAAGGCAAGGCTGATGATCCAGGGACAGGCTAGCGAGGTTGGCTATAAGGACTAGTGTA
Organism: Pachycephala philippinensis; assembly: GCA_013397055.1. Classification (NCBI taxonomy): domain Eukaryota; kingdom Metazoa; phylum Chordata; class Aves; order Passeriformes; genus Pachycephala; species Pachycephala philippinensis. The sequence continues at coordinate 314,285 of VWZT01014170.1, read as the reverse complement.
AGTAATACTCCTCACTCATCCACATACACATGAAAATGAATCCTGTTGTTGCCTGGGCTCATTGTCCCAGTCCAGCTCAGCTCTGGTGGCAAAAAGATGTCCTAGCTCTGAATGTCCCATTCCCGAGCCTGCTCCAGGGTCCATCCCTGAGTAGTGCTGGGAAACATTTAAGCCCTTCTCCCACAGGGCCAGTGATCCTCTTCTGTCCCTCCTTTCCTGCAGCTTGAGGGCAAGGGGAGGGCAAAAGGGGATAGCTTTCCTTCTGGGATGGTGTCAGGCCTTGGAGGAGGACATTGAGCACTTGCCACATCCCAAGCATTCAGACCATGAAGTCTACAGCAGGTAGGATGGTACTGGTCCTGCAGACACAGCCCACCCTGTCCCCACCATCAGATTATGCTGGACTTGCTGTGCCGGAGCAGGCAGATGGCAGTCACCAGGGATGTCAGGGTGGTGACCACGAAGAGCAGGATGAGGATGACCCAGTAGTTGTACAACATGCTTTTGTGGGAGGAGGGCTTCTCTGCTGGGATCATGTTGGTGAGGTTCAGCATGTAGCCCAGGGCCCAGCCAATAGAGGTTTCTCCTGCCTATGGAAACAACATGGCATCGTCACCACCCAGCCAGCCCAGCTGCATGGGCCTCAGGAGACCTTAGAATCATAGAATCATGGAATCATTAAAGTTGGAAAAGACATCTAAGATCATGGAGTCCAATCAGTAACACCAGTGCTGCCAAGGCCACCACTAAACCATGTCCCCAAGTGCCACATCCACATGTGTTTTAAATCCCTCCAGGGATGGTAACTACCACATCCGTGGGCAGCCTGTTCCAATGCCTGACCACACTTTCCATGAAGGAATTTTTCCTAAAATCTAACTGAAACCTCCCCTGGCAGAACATGAGGCCATTTCCTCATCCTATCACTTGTTACCTGTGAGAAGAGACCAACCCCCACCTGGCTACAACCTCCTGTCAGGGTGTTGCAGAGAGTGAGAAGGTCCCCCTTGAGCTTCCTTTTCTCCAGGCTGAGCCCCCCCAGCTCCCTCAGCTGCTCCTCCTAAGACTTGTGCTCCAGACCCTTCAGGGACGACCTCAGTGTCAGCCCAAGGGAGAAGAGTGTGGGGGAGCCCACAGACCCCGAGCCCCTGCTTGCCCACAGGTCCAGCCAGCCCAGGGACAGAGCAGTGATCATCCTGAGCTGAACTAGGCTCATTGCATGGGAATAAAACCTTTTACACTCAGGCCAGTCCTGATCTCTTTGCACGTCCCATGGCACTTGCAGACAAAAGTGGGATCCTGCCCTGAGGTAACTTCCCAAAAAGCCTCCGCAAAGCATTGTTTGGGATGGCTGATGTCTAGAGGGCCAAGGAATGGCTGAAAGACCTGACCCCATGACCACCCCACAGCCGGGTCAGCTCATTTTTTTCCATCCCTCAGGAGATCCCTACAAAAACTGAGAGTTCCATCCTGCCCCTGTTCACTGAGACCTTCCTTAATACTGCTTGGCTCTTTTTCCATGTGGGATCATGTTTCCTGCGGGGTTCTTTGGCCTAACTCCAAAGATCCCACGGGATGGGGATGTATTTTGGTGCTACTCACCTTCTTCTGGAAGGCAATGTTGGGGAAGGAGTGATTGTTGAAGCTGTAGCCTTTGGTGGTGAGCAAATACACAAACGTGCTCACAGCACAGTAATCTGGCAGCCTCTTCACCAGCTTGGGGGCTTTCTGGAGCAGCTGGGTGGGATGCACAGAGGGAAAGAGAAAAGGGGTCAAGCCAGCAATGGCCAGGCTTGTGTCCGCGGCCTAAAGCTCAGGGTGGTTGCATCTGTGAAGCCAAGGCTGCCCATACCCACCTGAGCCCCCTCCCAGTCCCATGCAGGAGCCATCAATTGCCTTCCCCCTACTCCATTGGTGCCAGGAAACCCAGTGTCCTCCAAGGGCTTCTCTCAAAGCCTGGGTGATACCCCACATGAAGCAGCCCCCTCCTTCCCGCCATGCCCAGGGAGCCCACCTCGCTCCAGCTGGTGGCACAGATGGTCTCTGCAGCATCCTTCAGGTCGCTGGGCAGGTGCACAGGTCTCCCCATCACGGTCTGGATGAAGTCCACCGTGTAGAAGAAGGCAGAGAAGGCCTGATGGAGGGAAAGGAGCAGCTGTGGGACAGGCTGGGAGCAAACTGTCTCACCATGAGCAGACACTCTGGCCAACGTGGTAGGCACCAACAACTGCCCTTGCATAGCTGGGGATCTGGGTTTGCTGCCAGATAATGCTGGGGAGCTGGGGCAACCTGCCCAGCCAGCAGCTGGGTCACCACCCTACTCCATGCCGGGACTTACAATGAAGTTTCCTGAAACCTTCGGCTGGAAAACACCATCAAAGGAGCAGTGGGAGAAGGAGCAGTTGGTGAAGTCAAAGAGCTTGCTGACATGCAGAACGCAGAGGTTCCCGTTCCCGGTGCCAACCAAGGTAACGGTGGTGTTGAGGGCAAGGCTTGGCCTCTCCTTCTCTGTGCAGGGGCTGTCATAGATGCTGCTCAGCAACAGGCTCTTGTTGTAGCCCATAGGCCAGCAGGGGTGGGAGACAGTTTCTTGGTAGCTCTCAGTCTGCCAGAGGAGGGACACATGGGATGCATGAGCTGTGCCATAGCCACAGCTCCCCCAGAGCTTGAGCAGTGAGACACAGAGCAGTTGTCAAAAGAGTCTCAAAATGGCTTGGGTCTAGCCAAGGGCTGCATCACCTAATGGAGATGGTGGGAGAAAGCCCTGGGAACACAGGAGAGGGTTGGGGGCAAAACCCAAGTTGGCTGGTAAAGGTGAGCAGCTGGCCCAGGGCTGGGAGACAGCATAAGCAGCGGGGTGAGGGGGCAACTGTGGGGTCATGACAGCCAGCATCCACATCAAGCACACACTGTACCTGGAGGACCTTGGAGAGCAGCCTCTTGAGGACTTGGTCCCTCCCGTAGCAGAGGAAGCTGTGCGTGTACACTTTGTATGCCTGGCCATACAGCTTCAGCATCACCTCGTTTCTGGGGTTTTCGATCGTGTCCCTGGTTTCAAAGGTGATCTGTGTGGAAGCGCCCCCAAAGTCCATGGCCCCCAGGGTCTTCTTCTGAGGCTGGATCCATTCTCCAAGCCAACCACGCTAAGCCAAGGAGGACAAAAGCAGGCATAAGCACATGATGAGCTGCCCAGCCACCACAGCCATCCCACCGGATGTCACTGTCCCCTGCCCACCTTGATGAAGTTCTCCAGGAGGTAGTTTGCAGTGACCCAGCCAAAGACTCCTTCCTCTTCCCCTGACAGGATCTTTGCTCCCCGGAAATCGAAGGGGTACGTCTTCAGCGTGGCTGCCACAGCTCTAAGGACAGCGTCCGATGCCTGCGGGTCCGCAATGCTGTGGGCCAAGTGAGAGGGCAGAGTGACAGGGCTGTGCCACAGTGCGGCAGAGCCCTCCCTGTCCCAACAGCCCTTGGGGGCCAGCACTGCCACAGCAGGGCCCAGGAGAGAGGTGAGCCCTTGCTGGGGTACCTATAGGCATGTCCCAAAAACCTGCCAGCTAATTCCCTTTGTCTCTGCTGGAGTAGGCAGGTAGCAGGAATGAAGTGTGCTCCCTCCTGCTGGGACGATGGGATCCATCCTGCCTGAGCTGGATGAGGGGGGCACAGCTCCTCCCCCTGTGTGCTTTTTGAGGGGCGATTATTCTCACTGTGTACCATCAGGCTGGCAGTGGGTGCAAGGGATTTTCCTCCTAGCAAGCCAAGAAGTCTGGGTGGGTTATCCTGGTGCTGGTCCCCTACCAGCCCCTTTCCACTAGCGCTGTGCTGGCTGTACCCTGCAGAGCATATCCTGCTCTGAAAAGCAGGACCACTTCTTCAGGGGATGACCACACTTTCAGCCGGGAGGTGAAGAGCTTTGCCCAGCAAAGGGGCAACACTTCAGCCATCCTTCACCACCTCCACCCCCGCTGTGCATGGCAAGCTGGCATGTCAGGGTGGCAGGGCAGAGTGGCACAACAGGGCCCCCCTTAGCACTCACTTGAGCAGGCGCATGCCAGCCGTGGCACCCAGGTAAAGCGGGGTGCCCATGTGCTTCTCCTTGGGCACATCTCTCAGGGCCTGGTTCAGGCAGTGCTCCAGGCTTGTCCCAGCCACCAGAGGGTTCGAGCTGTAGCTGGAGATGCCAGGGCCTGTGAAGAGGAAACAACATTTCTCCCTGCTGGTGAGGGGATGATGCTCAGTGGGAAGATCCCTGGTGAGCAGCTTTGCCTCTTCCAGGCTGTCCAAAAGGCAGGTTTCTGTGGGCATGGAGCCATCCAGGGTCCAGCCACATCTCCCTGCCCACACTGCATCCCCTGCTGGCTGACAGTCTGGGAAAGGTTGATAAATGGAGAGTGAAAAACCAACCCTGGCTCCTCACTGGGCTAGGCAGGGAGCTGAACCTGGTGGTTCAGCACCTGCCAGGAAAAGATAAACCAAAAGCATGCATGGCTGCAAGCCTTGGGGGGAGTTGGGAGACATTTTGGGAATAGAGCTGAACCCTTTAGCACATGTCACTACACCAGTGAATACAGAGGGAGGCAGCTGGGCATGGCTCACTCACACCATGCTGCCCTGCCACAGGGATGAACAGACCCCCCCACCAGCCCCTGGCCCCAGGTCGGGGCCAGCCCTTACCCTCTACATCGCACATGCTGTGCTCGCTGACCACCCCGGTGTCATTCTCCTTGTCTGCAGGCCACTTGTAGACGAACAAGGCAGTGTGGGAGGACCCAGCATCCAGCACGATGCCGTACTGCAGGGGGAAGGCAGTGGGTCAGGCTTGGAGGCTGAAGGCCCCCTGGCTGCTCCAGCCCTTCCCAAGGGAAGGCACTGGGGCTCAGTGCACCACCACGCCAACCCTGTTGGTGCCCAGCAGCTCCAGAGCATCATCTGGCAGAGGCAGGTTCTGCTCAGCCCAGCCTGGCACTGCCTGGGATGTGACTGGGAGTAAGATACTGGCCATCCTGGGATGCTATTTGGAGCAGCACAGGGACTCTGGCTTTTTGGGTAAGGCGACACCTGTGAGTGCAGCCCAGGGGGCTCTTCACCCACTCCAGGCTACCATCACTCCTGGCTGCCTGCATCTGTGCTGAGCCATGCTGCCAGGTCCCTGGGACTGGTGGTGGGGAGGGACACCTGAAATGGCTCCTCGGGGTGCTCTTGGCCAAAGAAGGGCAGCCAGGCCCCTCATCCATCCTGCCCTTGTATGGCTCGGCCATTCTCTGGCTATAAATAACCCTGCTCCTCCTGCCAAACAAGGTTACCCAGCTCCCAGGGAGGGGACATCATACATGCTGCCTGCAGCATCCCCGGGCAGACCCTGCTGCCTAAGCCCCACTGCCCCGCTTGCCCAGGGCAAGCCCCATGCAGAGGTGACATGTTGGGGTGACAATGACACCTCTGGGGCAGGATGCAGAACTGTCTGCCCCATGTAGACACATCCTAGTGCCCTTTACTACCAATACCTGTGGCTCAGGGTGGGGTTCTCTCATCTTGGACCCCCAGCCCATTGCCAGCAGGTGTGGAGTGGTGGGTGAGGGGCATCCCGTGGGTGCATTGGCAGTGGTGGGAGCAGCGTTTGGCCCAGCTGAGGTAACGTGCTGCAACATGATGGCGATGCCACTGCAGAGAGTGCCTGGCCAACTGCTGCCACAGCTCACCCCACGGCCACCCTGGCATGAGAGGAGCTGCCACAGCCTCATGCCAGCCCCTCCTGGGGGCACAGGGTTTGGCATCCCAGCCTGTCCCTGTGCAGAAGCCATCTTCGCCTGGCAGTGGTGAGCAGGGGTGGGAACCACATGCATGAAGGCACCAAGGCAGACTTGGGCAGCCCAGTTTGTTCCCAGTGATGAAGGAACGTCATCTCCTCCAGTCCTGAGGGTACCCCATGCCTCCAGCATCCACACAGAAATAATGAATGGCGTCACCTACAGTGGTGTGCAATGGTGCCAGCCCCTGGCCTCAGATCCTCTTCCTGTCCTAGCCTCTGTCCCTGCCCACACCCTGGGCTTGGGCATCAGAGCCACTGCATTCCCCAGAGCAGAGGGCACTGCCATGTGGGTCTGAGTCACAGCCGAGACACGGGCATGGGCAGGCGGACTGCAGGGGCCCTACAGGTGGGAAGCCCCAGGAGGGAGGATAAAAGCCCACCCCATTAATGCTTTGCAGTGTAAGTGCTACCCTCAGCTCTGCCAGCTGAGCTGCCCTGTGCCTGCTAACAAGCACACTGCAAACGAGGGCTGGGGAAACACAAGGATGCCCTGACACACTCCCACACCAGCACCTGGCTGCCATCACCCCTCTCATCTGCCTTGGCATATTTGCCTGCTGGCGCCCAGGGCTTGGCAGGGTCTCATGCATGTGGGACAGTCCCCAACACCAGCACCTCCTGGTGGCACAGGGATTTTTCTAACAGAACTCCCTGACCAGACCCTGGTGATGCTGCAGGGTGGGGGGACACAGAGGGGTCCCCATTGTGGCCCCACACTGGGACAGTTTTCCAGTGCCAGCCCTGTCTCTGCTACCTCCTGGGTCACCCATGGTCCCAAGGGCTCCGCCCCAAAGCAACATCACTCAGCCCAGCCTCAGTCAGAGCTGCTCAGTCCTAAAGCCCCTGCGGAGGGGACACAGAGGATAGTGATGTTCCCAAAGGCCATGGGTAGGGCTTGGGGCTCCTGATCAGTGTATGGCTCTGCCCAGGGGAGGAGGCAGATGGGACATTGAGAATGCCCCATGTGCTGCTGCCTGGCACTGTGCCCCATGGCCATGCCCAGGACTCCAGCCCCCATCCCATAGGCTCTCCAGGCTGCCCCATGTCACATGAGGGGCTCATCCCTGGCCCCCCAACATTCTGCCTCCCTCAAGGGCGGTGAGGTCGTGCGGCACCCAGGTTTGCAGTGAGTTGCGACAGGTTTCCTTCCTGCTGCAGTAGCCACAGCAGCCACAGGACACAGAAATTGCCAGAGATACATTTGCCAAAAGAAGAAAGAAAAAGGCTGTCAAGAGCAGGCAGCAGCTCAGAGCAGTCAGGCTGTGAGCTCCACTGCAGACCCATGAGGTAAGGATCAGTCCCTCAGCAGCAAGATAACTAATCCAGAGTGGTTTTAGGGCTATATTCAAAGCAGAGGAGCTGGAAAGGGAGGATGTGGAGCTGTAGCTCAGCAGTGAACAGCACTATCCAGCAGCTAACGTGGACTGAGTCAGCAAGGATCATATCTTGCCCAGGCTGTGGGAAGACATGCCCAGGGTCTCCCATAGCAGCACAGACCTCTAAACCATGTGGGCATCTTTTGGGCTGAGTTAAAATAACACAAAGTTCTGCATTCTCAAAACAGCACTGAACTTTGTGCGAAAGCAACTCCTCAGCACCTTCCCAGTGCCAACCCCATGGGAACAGGCACTGCTGGACACTGGTGCACACACCATGCTGGACCTCACAGCACTTGGCATGTCCAGGAACTCCGAATCTCTGGGCCAGGCCTTGTGCGGAGCAGGGCCAGGACCCAGGCGACTGTTCAGGGATGCTTGGCCCCAAACCGCAGCACTGCCTGCAGACCAGAAGGTGCTACCACTCAGAGAGTGAAAAAGCACCAAAAAAAACCACAAGAAAAATGTTTCTGGGAATTCATTTGGTTTAAAACCAAAGTTCCATCTTGGAACCAGGGTGAAGAAAGGCTTTCCAGGCTGACCCAAGTGCTACATATGGGGGTCTTGGTACCGATCTACTTCCTCTGTGTTCCAAGAGATAAAATCCACTTTGAAACCAGCTCAGGGCACTGCGAAGATGCCCCAGCATGTGGCAATGGGTGGCAAACACAGGTGTCACAGAGAAGGAGTTAGTAAATTCGTAGTTATACTAAGAGCAGCAAGGGTCATGTTGGCTAAGCCAGCTCGTCTTCTCATTCTAATCTTCATTACATCTGACAAACCCAGAAAGAAGGCAGCAGCACATCTGGCATGCAGGCTGGCTCAGAAAGTTTCCAAGCAAATTGCTTGGGATGAGAAAAAGGGGGTTTTAGATGAACTATTTTTCAGGACAAGAGCCTGGGACTATTTTAAAACAAAAGACTTGGACTACAAAAGGAGTACTTGGCCAACAAGAAATTGTTCGGGAACTTCTTTCATCATCTGAAAAAAGGAAAAAAGCCCCGCAGCTTGTATTCAAAGCATTTGTCACCCAGCAGCGCTGGCTCGGGCAATGCAGTGGAGCCCGGGGAGATGCTGGGGTGCGCAGGGGAGCCCTGGCCCAGGCAGAGCCAGCAGATGCTGACTCTGCTGTTCTGGCCTGGAGGGCCGCTATCTTTCAGTGTGTCCAGCAGATTCCCCTCCAAAAGCGCAGGTCCTAAGGCACCAGGGTTGGGCGGCCGAGGGTCCCGCGGCCGGGGGTCCCGCAGCGGAGGTGTCACACAGCGGATCTCGCTACTGGGGCAGCCCCGTCCCTGCGCACCCGGCGGGGGCTGCTCCCTGCGACCCTCCCCGCAGATGAGGGACCCCTCAGCCCCGGCCCCTCCCGTGACGCTGGGGATCCCCTGATGCCGGAGCCTCTCCCGCACCGGTAATCCCGCACACCGGGAATGCCATACACCGGGATGCCCACGGCGGCTCCCCCAGCAGCCCAGGACCTCCCGGTGCCTGCCGCCACTCCACGCCCAGTGCCCCCGCACGGCCCCGCTCACCTTGAAGCCCGGCGGGCCCCGCGTGTCCCCGGAGCCGAGGAGGAGGAGGAGGATGCCCAGCAGGCAGCCGAGGGCCAGGAGCAGGAGCAGGGCGGCCAGGCGGCGGGCCATGG
>VWZT01014170.1:280467-301448 GCA_013397055.1 Pachycephala philippinensis | reverse complement strand
GGTGGGGTGGTGGGGGTGGTGGTGCACGGACCACCACTTTCCCAGACAAAGGAGAAAGGAGAGAGGTTTTCTAATCCATCTCTTCCAGCAAAAGCCTCTGAGGTGGGGTCACCTGGGCGAGGGTTGCAGGGTTGAATGAGGGATCAAAGGACACACTGGAGCAGGAGAAGGAACTCGCTGGTGGCTCTGAGAGGTGGGATTTGCTGGCTGTGGGACTCAGGGCTGCTCAATGGCTTTGTAAAACACGGATGAGCACATCTGGGAGCAGTGGTGGGCGGCACATCTGGGAGCACTGGTGGGCGGCACTGCAGCTCCATATGCGGTTGGGAAATAACAGGAAGAACACAATGAGCCTGTAGACACTGCAACAGGCTGGGGTCCAAAGGGAGGGGTTAGAGACAGGGTTTTCTGCTCCCATCCGAGAGCTCCTCAGCTAACGCAAGTGGAGGGGACCATTCAATCCAGAAGCATTCAACAGCTTTGGGATTGGGATGAGCCACCAGTGCGGGCCAGCCATGAGCAATGCACAAGCAATCCCGCAACACACTCCAGAGCTGCTCCAGCACAACACTGATCTCAGCCCTGGCAGAAGGCCCGGGGGTCCTGACTGCTCAGAAAGGTCAGGAAGCCAGCAGGGTTCCTCTGCAGAGGCACCCAGGCCAAGAACCAGCAGGGACAGAGAGAGGCTGGCTGGAGAGCAGCCTAGTCCCTGTGGCAGCCAGAAGGACATTTGGGATAGCATGAGGCTGCAAAGGTGTTCCCAGAAGGAGCACAGCTCCCATCTGCCTCTGCAGCACAGATCAGGGAATAAGGGCAGGGATTTATTCCTTTGGTCTCAGGTTGGGCTGAGGCTGCTCGCCTGTCCACAGGCTGTGGTCCATGGGAGAAATGCCCCAGCCCTGTTCTCAATCCAAATCCCAATCCCACTTCCATTCCCAAACTCAGCTCTGCCTGGGAGCTGCACTGGAGGCACAGACAGATGGAGGAGTGGGAACCTGCTCCCAGTCCCCAGGGCTCTGTGACTCCAGCTAGTCAGGACCTGGACTGACCTACCCTGGGACTCAGCTGAGACATCAGGTGTATTTTTTGGATAGTGCAGGCCAATGCAAGCCACTGTGCATGCTCAGTGGTGCCTCTTCCTCAGGGACTTCCAGGTAGGCTGAGTCCTGCACCAACCGAAGGACTTTGATGTCTATAGGCTTCCCCAGCTGTCTCGTTGCCTTTCATGGAGGAGTCACAATACTGTGTGGGGTATCAGGAAACCTCCCAGCTGCCTGTCCTGCTGTTGGGTGTATCCCGCATTCCAGCAGAGATGTGTGAACCTGGAGACAGAAAGATGCTTTTGCTCAGAGCGCACCTGCCCACATCTCCACCTGCACAAGGCTGGAGTCAGACATGACTGAAATGGAAGCAAGGACCCGCCAGGAATTGCTGGGGATGCTCACACCGGTCCCAGCACTGAGTAAGGCCACAGCACACACGTGTGAGGCATTTTGGGGTGTTTTTGAGTCTGTGGCCAGTGAAGCTGCAAATCCAACCAGTGTTTACACTGGTAGAGTAAAAGAATAAGGGAATGCAACAACCTCCCTCAGTCAGGAGTGAGCTCCTGACTGAGTGCAGCTCCTGCTGAGCCTCGGCACCCTGTGAGTGGAGCCCACTGATATATTCCAGCCTCGGCTCCAAGCCCAGATCTTGTCCTCTTAGAGGCACTGAAGGTCTGGAAGGATCTCGGTGTATCCAAGGCTATAATCTCCCTCCTGGCAAGGATCCTTGCCTGGAAGGAAAATCAAACCCCAGTACAAGTCTCTATTCTTGCCTCACTTTCTAAACCCTTTTTTGTCTGCTGTTTCCCAGGCCTGTGTCTGTGTGATGCAAGCCCTGAGGGGGTCCATGGGCAGAGATTCCTGTTGTCCTGGCATTGAACCAGCCAGGAAGTAGTTAGCTTTTCCAGAAAATCCCCATTGGTTTCTCCTGGTTGTCTTGCCAGGAGCCCTCTCCTGCCAGGGGAGAGGGCCAGGAAGTATCGAGGCACAGGGCAGCCCCTCAGGCTGACAGCCCTGTTCCCACAGCCCTGGCACAACACCTGACAAGTTCTCTCCTCAAGCTCGTGACAGGAGCCTGTGGATGCTGGCACAGGACACTGCACCTGCCAGCAGAACATCTGTCCCCTATGCTGTGGCCCCAGGACAGAGGTGTCCTTGGCACATGGAGGCCCAGAGTCATGGTCACATCCTGTTGGCTCCATGCAGCCACTGCAGGCTCCCCAGTCCCTAAGCCTGTGCGACAGGTTGGGTGAACACGAGTGAAGCACGTGACATGAAGAAGGGAGCAGCCTTGGGCAAGGGACTGATCCCCAGCCTCAGCATGAGGGAGGGGATGGTGGTGGGGTGGGGACAGAGCTGGCAGGATGGAGGGGAAAATTAACTTCTGCTTGGAATTAATCAGGGAACTGTTTGTCACTTTTCTTAAACTGGCCAGCACTACCCACAGGCTCCAATTCCAAGTGAGAAACCATGTTTTGAACAATCTCAGCTCATCCCCACAAGCACCAGGCCATAGTGAGCAGCTGGGCCACTCAGAGGCTGAGCCCTTGCCTGGCTCTTGGAGCAGCAGGCTCACTGAAGCTGCCCATGGCCATCACCACAACCCCATGGAGAGCCACAGCAAGAATGGACTCCCTGGGGGAGGCTGAGACACCCAGGCTGTCCCCACTGAGCCCCATCAAAGCATCAGAGGGCTCTGGCTGAGCAGGGCGCTGTTGGTGGCAGCTGAGGGGCCCTTCTGCCACCCCTGCTGCTCATCACCCGGAGGCCTGAAGTGAACAGGGTCGTGGGATGCTGCAAAGGTCCCTGTGAGTGGCAAGAGGACAGGCAGCAAGACATGGGGACTTGGGACAAGGGCCTGGAGTAACAAGACAAGGGGGAATGGCCTGAATGGTTAGATGGGATATTGGGAAGAAATCCTTCCCTGTGACGGTGGGGAGGCCCTGGCACAGGGTGCCCAGAGAAGCTGTTGCTGCCCCATCCCTGGAAGTGTCCAAGGCCAGGTTGGATGTGGCTTGGAACAACCTGGTCTAGTAGGTGTCCCCACCCATGGCAGGGAGTGGAACAAGATGGACTTTAAGGTTCCTTGCAACCCAAACCATTCCATGGTTCTGGTCTGCAAAATATTTTGAAGAAAAGGTCCCATGACACATGTTCTGTGCTGCAGGACAAGAGAGAAATCAGGACCCTCACCCAGGATGGCACCACTTAAACACCTCCCTGAGGCTGAAGCAGATTGCAGAGGAGATGGAGTCACCATGAGGGGAAAGGAGATGGAGAACAGCTGTGTCCTGGGATGATCTCAGGCCTTCAGGGCTGCTAATGCTTCGCTCAACGCCACGGCTCTGCCCTTTTAAGTTACATTTGTGCTTTGTTCCTAGGACAAAAGGAAAAGAAAAACCTACCCAGGTTCATTTGCAGGAAACCGGCCGTGACGTCCAGGTGCTCTTCTGTGCCTGCAGGGATGGGGCCATGCCCAGGAGAGCACTGGAAGGATGCTTGTCCCACCTCCTGCTCTCAGGTTTCAGCAGGTGACTTGGATGGAACTACTGAGTGAAAATTTTTGAGTTTCAAGTGGATTTTAGTTTTTGTGAGGTGGAAGAGCAATCATGGTTTCATGGGCTAATGACAGGTGCTGCAGGGAGACACTACCCTGTTGTGGGGAAAAACTGTCTTTACTGGGGTGATTTCTTTCCGCTCAGAGTCCCTGGGCAGGGCTGAAGTTAAACCCTCAGAACAGAAACGTAGTGCTTGCATGAGTGTGAAGTTTGGCAGCACCTGGGGGTGCAGGCAGCTTGCCAGAGGCACTCAGCAGCTGCTCATCTCCTTTCTGAGGAGTGGATGGTGAGATTCAGATCCTGAATTCCCTTGCAGCAGGTGCTGGAGGAGCTGCCCAGGTTGGCGAGTCCTCAGGAGAGCTGACATCAGCCCAGGGGTGCGAAGCTTCTCTCAGGACAGACATGGTCCTGCCTGGTGTGTGTCAACCAGACCGGAGCTGGGCAGAGGCTGCTATGGATGAGCATCCACATCCTGCTTCCAGTGTACCCCCCTTCTGCTCTAGCCTGGTCCCCATCCTGTCAGGCAGACATTGAGTCCTTGGGACTGCATTGGCAAGGTTTGGGCAGTGGGGGTCTGTAGAGTGCCTTAGTGAGAAGGCACCAGAAGCTGTCCCTGTGTTGGACCCAGCTGACTCCAGGACGGACCCATCACCACCCAAAGCCGAGCCCACCAGCAGTGATGGAGGTTCCTCTGGGATAATGTATTTAAGAAACAGTAAAAACCACTGCACAGCCCTGCAGATCCCAGTTCAGTGGACAGGGAGAGGAGGAGGTACTCCAGGTGCCAGAAGATTATTTCCAGCCCATGGGGATGACTGTGAAGAGGCAGCTGTGCTCCTGAAACCTGTGGAGGTCCATGGTGGAGTAGATATCCACCTGCAGCCCGTGGAGGATTCCACATCTCTGCCTTCCCACAGCAGGAGCCTGCTCAGCCTCTGAGGGCTGGTTTGAGAGCCAAACTGGTGCTGGGAGCCTGCCTGGCTGCCACTGTCTCCTATCCCCACCTTGTCATGCAGGAAGGCTTTATGTGCCTTGCTAAGGATTCAGCTTCCCTTTCCAACACCCCACACATGTCTCTCTTTGGAAGCAAGCCCCAAGATCGGCAATGTCAGTTCTCCTGTGGTTAGGGGGGTGCCCAATCACAGCAGGACTACTCCAACCCAGGGTCAAGCAGAGCCGCCAGGCAGCTGCCACATCCCAGCTGCTCCAGCCAGAGGCATGGAGTGCCTGAGCCCTGTGCCAGGCTGCACGTGCTGCTCAGGCTCCTTTCAACAATCTCCCAGGATCATCACCCCTGAGGGGCAGGGAGAAGATGGACTCCGGGTTCTGTGGCTCAGCAGTGGGTTGCTGCATGAGGAACAATGTTTCCAGAGTTTGGAGTAACTGGAGTCTCCCGAGAGTCACTCAGGAGACCAGGCACTTGCTTAAACTCCTAGAGGTAGGTTTAAGCTTTCAGGTGAGATCTTTACACATGCAAGTTCCACCTGTTTAAAAAATAATGTCAGAATCCAGCTGGAGCCTGTGCTAGCCACATTCCTGGCTGGGATACATTGCTCTCAGCAAATAAGCCTGGGAGCAGCCAGCAGTAACACAGCTGTGATATTCCCACCGTGCTCTCCTGCCACCCAGCGGTGTCCATGAACGAGGAAGGTGACACCAAGCATATGGGACACTTTCCTCGAGCCCTCTCCCTGTCTCGAGCTGTCTTCAGCTGGGGGGATTTCCTGAGCCAGCCATGATTTTCTGATTTACACCCTTCCATAGATCCCTCCTCTCTGTACTTGTCAAAACCCCTCTATCACAGTGCAGGCAAACCTCCAGAAGCACCATCTGTGCTTCAGGGAGCTGCTGCACCCCAGCACTAGGAGCTGCCTGCTTTAGGTTGAGTTGGATCTGGCTTCTACCTTCACTTTATACACTGGAAGAGCTGGTGGCTCTATCCCTTTCCAATCTCTCCAGGACTGTCCTGAGTTTACAGACCCCCAGTTGTATCTTCTCTGGCTGTAGGGACCATTACTGCTTAGACAGGAAGGATCCTTCCCACCAGAGTTTCCCAGGGACCCTATGGCCATGTGATGCCTCTTGGCAGGGCTCAGCTGTCCCTGCTGCCCCATGTGCCACTGCACCACCCTGGTGCATCCCAGGGGGCAGGATCAGCCCCCTCATGGTCCTTGCTGCCATGCTGACTGTTCCCACAGCCAGCTCCCACCTCACAACCCACGTGGGGTGAGCAGGATATCCACCACAGAGCAGAGGCATACTGCTATCCCACAGGCTGGCCCAGACCTCTGGGGTTTTCCCACCAGTGATGTACTTTCCATTGCTTTTAAAAATAAAATCCCAGTAATAAAAACTCCAGCTAATTTTATCCCCAGCCTGTTTTTCCCAGGCTGCTGCAGGATGAGGTGCCGCCCCCAGCCTCGCCTGGTGGGTTCACCGCACAGCACCAACAGTGCTCATGTGTCCAGGGTGTCTGGGGGCACTGCAGGGGAGGACATTGAGCCCTGGCAGTTGGTTGGTTGCCCATGGAGGGGCTCTATCCTCTTTGTCTTGCTGGAGAGCCAGGAACGAGAGGGGAACAGTTTGGTGTAGTGAGAGCAGGGCCATGGCGTGAGCACAGCTGTGGTGTGACCAGGGTCACATTGTCAGCATGGATACATGCGACGATGGACAGTGTGACCCGTGAGCACGATGGGAGCACAGACACAGGATGAGCACGTACCTGGCGTGACCACGGTCACAGTGTGTGCACGGACACTGTGTGCGTGTCCACAGGACAGCCTGGCACAGCATGAGGGTCTGCAGCCACAGCTGTGCTGCTGTGCTCATGCCCTTATGTGTGCCCGAGGCAGAGGATTTCTCTAGCAGTGCCTGAATCTCTGAGCATCTCCCAGAGCACTACCATGGATGCTGGCACAGCAGTGTCTGTGACAGTGTTCTCCCATCCATCTGTCATTGGAGGGAGTCATTACCATGCTCACAGGCAGTGCTGGAGCATCCGGCAGCTGTTGAGCTGTGGCAGTGGTTAGCCGAGGTGGCTGTCACAGCCTGACACTGGCACACACTAGGGACAGGGAACCCATTTCTCAGCCCTGCAGCTGGTCTGGCAGCTGGAAGGATGGGCAAAAGTTCCCTGGCCCTGAAGGCATCACCCTGGTGCCTCCAGCCAGCAGCAACAGGGCAGCAGGGGCCCAGGGGGCTGGGGACCTTGAAGAAGGGATCCTGCTCTGCAGACCCACATCCGATCCTGAGCCTAGCATGCCAGCATCCTGTGAGCAGGGAGAGCTGCCAATCCCACTGAGAGGCAGGAGGAGGAAAAGCAGCTCATGCCCCCACTAAAATGGAGGAAATAGCTGGAAAAGCCACAGGAACTGGAGATGGGCTCCAGAGCATAACAGGTGGGTGGGTTTTGAGCTTCCACTGTTCCCAGGACACGGTGCGGCCACAGTGGGAGCTCTGCCCGCCTCAGACCCCCCTGACACAGCTGTCCTGCAGGATGCAAAGCAATCAAGTAATTCCTGGGGGTGTTGGATCCTGCACGATGAGCTGCTCCAAGCCTCACAGCTCCAACAACCCAATCAAGTTTTGCAGTATTTAACTTTTCGTAGCCCATTTGGTTTTGTAATTCTGGGCTCCCTCTGGAGGCAGATACTGCATGAGAAGCTGAGCAAAGGGAGCAAAGAAGGCTGAGGATCCTGGAGAGAAATAAACACCTTCTTCTAAAAGTATTGCTTACAAAAGCTGCTTTTGTGGGGTTTTTTCCCTTCCTTGTTTTCCTCCTAATTTCTTGATTTTAGGAGAGCTAAGGAGATTTATGACTTTCTGGGAGTTGGCAGTGATGCAACAGTCTACTCATCCAAGGAAAATGTGAAAAATGGCTGGGCTGGGAAAACCCTCTTAGGATTTACAGAGAAGTAAAATGGGAGCTGACAAGTGCAGGTGTCCAGGCAGTGCAGAGTGTGGGACATTGCAGGGGTGAAGCTGCTCCTGCAGACCAAGAACCTCCCCAGAATCAGCCACATGCCTCCAGCTGCCATGGATGCAGGGGTGCCAGGGATGCTGCTGGGGTGAGCATGGAGAGCTGTGGGGAGGTGAGGTGGGTCGGCAGGAGCTGTCCTGGCTGGGGACAGCAGAGCCCTGCTCCAGCTGTCCCCAGAGTAACCACAGGTTCACACAGCAGGTTCCAGCAGTTATCAGAGCCCTAGAGGCAGAGTTCCAGCAAGAACAAAGCCTGAAGAGAATGGAAGGTGTTCACCCATATGTCCCAGCATACACATCACTTACAGACCTGGCCCCAAATGCAGGTCTCATGGCTCCTGAGCCAGCCCCCACAGTTAAGGGTGCCAAAGTGGACACAGTCCAGACACACAGTGGAGGGTCAGGCCCATCAGGGACCTAGAAACAGTGGGCCAGAGTGACAGCTTGAAGTGAGTCCTGCAGCTCCCAGGGGAACCCTGGTCCCAGTGGGCCATGGCACTACCAGGGCTACCCTGCAACCTGCAGCAGTCTCACAGAAAGTGGGCTGGGGGCCAGTGCTGCTGGCCAGGGCTGGGACAACCCCCCTGGGCTGAAGCAGAGAGAGCTGCCCTGGCTCTGCACGGAGCAGCCTAGAGCAGGAACCATGACTCTCTTTTTCCTTTGGAAGCCCTCATGAGTTCCACACCCAAGCAAAGGCATGAAATTGGAACCAAGGGCAATTACCCCCTCTTCCTGCCCCAGCTGGAACGTGTGGCTGCTGTAAGCAGCACCTGAAAGAGGCCATGGCAGAGATCCCTCTGCCAGCTGCCGGTAAGTGGGCTGGGGTCTCCCTCTTGGCTCTGCTCCCAGCAGGATAGGCTCAACCTCTGCAGGGTGAGGGGTTCACCCCCCAGCCTGGGAAAGAAGGGAGCCCCAAATCAGTGCAGAGCCTCAGGTTCACCCCATGTGAGTTGCCATCTCAGCACAGGGACACACGCCACACATGCCATGCCACTGAGGTCCCCCACGGCTGACCCTGTGGGAAGGAGTCACTGCAGAGCACCAGCCACTGCTGCCACCACTGTGGGGCAGCTTTGAGAAAGGGCACTTAAAAGCAAATAAGAGGTTGTGAATTGCACCAGCGCTGCCTGAGGAGTGTGAGCCTCAAGCACAGCTTCTGGAGGAGCAGACAGATGAGACTACAGCACCAGAAGGGGTTCAGCTGGCTTTAAGACCCTGCCCCACAGCAGGGGACAGGGAATCCCCAGTCCCTGGGAAGCCCAGAGGGGATGGGAAAGGACATGGAAACATGTCCAGGTGCAGAGACCACTGGGCTCTTTGTGCTCACCAGATTGCAGCTTCAGCTCCCCCCACATCCTGAGGGACAGGACAGTCAGGGACTTCAGGGCTGGCAGCAGTAGATGCGCTGATTTAGGGAGCGAGACACAAGGATAAATTAAATAGGTCACCCTGCTTTATTATCCCTACAGACAGGTAACCCTCATAAAAAGGGTCAGTTCTAATTAAACCTCAGGCAAAACAGGCACTGGACACCAGAGGAGGCATCACAAAAAGGATGGCAGGCACTGATGCCCAGGGAACAACTAACACCCAAGTCCTGCAGAGGAGACATGACTAGCTGTGGCCTTGCTCCTCCTCCTCCACCATCTCCCTGGCACTCTGCTGATCCCCACTCCAGCTGCAGGCACAAGGGCAGAGCAGGGATTCGTGCCTTGCACTGAGTTTTAGCTCAGTTTCAAAGAGAACAGCTGGATGGATCAGAGAGTCCTAACACATAAGAACAGGAGTGAGAACAGAATTGGCTTGCGTCAGCTCAGGGCGGAGCCAGCACCTTCTGCCCAGCTCAGCACCACAGCATCATGCCTGGAGAGTCAGAGCATGAAACAACCCCACAGAGAAAGGTCCTGGCCTTGGGGGTACAGAGGGCCAGGCTGAACTACATGGGGCTCACAGGGATGTCCACTGAAAGTACCATGGATATCAAGTACCAAGCCACAGTTGAATGTCATTCAGCTCAAGCATCATCACTGAGCTGGGTGGGAAGCAGGAGTCCTGAGATGCGCCATCTAATAGGACCCAACTTAGACCACCACCATCCCTCAAGAGACCCGCACAGGAGTGCAGCTCACAGTCAGGATGTCATCCCAGCCAGTAGCATTCACAACCACGCGAGGCAGAGCGTGTGGAGATGTGCACGGGGAAGAGCCCGTCAGCCTCTGTTCTGCCCCTCACACTCAGTTAAATACAAAACCAAATTCTAAAGCCCCTCTGTGAGGTCAGGCTGATGTGAGCATCCTCGGGCTATGGAACATCACTCCTCCTTTTACAGTCATCATGAAAAGAATCTAATCCTGGCAGACATCAGGAAGTATTTGCCGGGTTAAGCCAAGTAAAAGGTGAGGTGTCTGTCTCAACTTGTCAACAGCCCGAAACAGCAGCTCAGAGGTGTAGGCTACCTTGGTTGGTTCTATGGCTCTTTCCCTACAGGAGCCTGCAGAAATGTAAACAGCAACTATGGTATCGCTACCACAAACAGGACGGAGGGGTTCCCATGAGGACCACCAGTTTGGGCACTACAGGGTCAGGACAGTGTCTCTGGCAGGCAGAATATGGGCAGCAGAGAGAGGCCAGGCATGCCTCCTTGGATTTCCCATCTTGTCTTCCAACAGCAGGACAAGCAGGAGCAGGCACCCTCTAAGGGCCAGGCCAGAGATGCTGGCTGGAGAGTTGAAGACGCATCACGTTTTCCCAAGAGCAGCCAAAATCCAGCCTAAGTCAGCCAGGGCACAGCAGCTCACCCCACACAGGCAGCAGCCATGTCTCCCACACGCTGGGGGTCACAGGGCTGGGGACAGCATCCCTGCAGCCCATTTAGAGACAGAAAAGGAGCAGCTTGAGAGCAGCATGGCCGATAGGCCATCAGCAGGGCAGGGATGCTCCCCAGGAGTGGTTCTGGCTTCCTCCCACAGAGATGCCACCAGCAGCCCCAGACCTGGAGACACAACACCTGGAGCAGTGGGTGTGATGAGTTTGGGGCAAGAGTCCCTTGAAACCCCCAGGGAAGTTTGTGGATGGGGAGGGGGAGGCATGTGCTAGATGAAGGTGGAGTCCAGCTGGCTCATCTCATGGTTGTTGTGGGCACGAGCCTCAAAGAGCTGCTTGATCAGGGCAGATTTCTCCTGCTCCAGCTGGGTGATGCGCTCGCTCTTGTCAGTCACCTCCTGCACAAGACAGGGGAGGAAAATGCTAGTCAGAGGAGGAAAATGCTGGCAACTGGTGTGTTGCAGGTAAAATTTCATAGAACCACAGAATCACAGGCTTTGGGTAGGTTTGAGTAGGAGGACAATAAAGCCCATCTCATCCCAGCCCCTCACCATGGACAGGAACACCTTCCACCAGAGCAGGTTGCTCCAAGACCTGTTCAACCTGGCCTTGGACACTTCCAGGGATGGGGCAGCTTCTCTGGGCACCCTGTGCCAGGGCCTCACCACCCTCACAGGGAAGAATTTCGTCCCAGTATTCCATCTCACTCAGCCCTCTGGCAGTGGGAAGCTATTCCCTGTGTCCTGTCCCTCCATGCCTTTGTCCAAAGTCCCTCTCCAGCTCTCTAAGAGCTCTCTAGGTGAACACACACAGCTCTCCCAGCCTGGCTCCAGAGCAGAGGGACTCAAGCCCCCAGAGCATCTTTGTGGCCACGTGCTGGGGACAGAAACTCCAGCAGTGAGCCTGGCCCTGGCAGAGGCAACATCCATCCCTTCCCTGGCAGCCCCCAGCTGCAGCCTCTGTACTCTCTTGTGACCTCCATTTGTCATAGTCTTTTCCCTCTGTCAGGAATGCCCCATCCCTGCCACTGACTCACCTGGCAAACAGCTGGAGACAGCTGGGCACAGCTGTGTGCCAGAGGGTCTCCACGTGCAGCCCACACACCCTTCTCTGGGATGACCAAGCCTGGCCAAGCTGAAGGAACACTTCCCACTGCCTGTCATTCCTTCCCTGGTCCCATCCCATCCCCTTCCTTTCCCAGCACCCCCAAGGGCATCTCCTCCAGCCGTACCCCCACTCACCTTGGTGAGAAGCCGATTCTGCTCCTTCAGCATGTTGATGGCTTGCTGGGAGCCTGTGGAGGCTGGGGGTGTCACAGGGACCAGCCTGCTCAGGGCTGAGGACGGGTTTGCTGTCTGTAGGGAAGACGAAGGGATGAGACACTGAGCCTCCTCCCCTGTGGCCCTTCCCAGCCCTTCTTCAAGGCGACATGTTTCTATAGCACACAAAGAACTGAGAGAAGCCCAGCAGAGGATTAAAATCCCAGCACAGGCCATCACAGGGTCTCCGCCCACCAGGCAGAATGGGGAAGCATTCCTGCCAGTGTGCCTGGCTCCTGCCAAGGTGCTTGGCTCCTGCCTGGCAGGACAGGAAGTGGCTGATTCAGCACCTCAGGAAGTTGGGCTCCTTATTCCCTTGACAATGGCTATACCTTTTTGGGGAGCTCCTTTAGTCCTCCAAATGCCTTAAGCATCCTCCAGCCCAGTTCAGGACCAGCTGTGCTGTCCTCTTGGCTGTCCCCCATCGCCTGTTTTGTCCATGGAGCCAAGTCACCTTCCCAGAGCTGGGGGAAACTCTGACAGCTCCAATGTCAGCCCAGTCACCAACATGGCGGGGGACAGGATGGGACCTAAGATCATACAAACAACCTCAAGCTGCTGATGTGCTGTTCTCACCTTGCCAGCAGTGGAAAGAAGGTCACCCAGGCAGCGATTCACCTCCTGCAGCTTGGGGACCAGGCGCCCCAGGTGGCTCTGGCCACCTTCAGGGAAATCCTGCAGGATGGGGAGGAAGAAGAGGCTAGAGGTTACCATCGGGCCCGCTCCAGGTCCAGCCAACTCCCAGCCCTATTCTTAAAACCCACAAGCAGCCAGAAGAAGCCCCAGACTCACAGCACTGGTTCTCTTCTTCCCCAGGAGCCGCTGGTGCTCCTGCATGAGCTGGATGTGCTGGTGGTACCACTCTCGAGCCCGGTCTATAAGCTCCAGGCCCTGCAATAGGAAATCCTTCTCCTGTTCCAGCTCCTTCATGTACTTCAGCTGCAGGACAGAGCACAGGGATGTCACCCACTCCCCACCAAGGCTTTGTCAAGTCCCAGGAGGCAGTTTTCTCTTGAGGTGTGGGGGCATGCGGATACAGGCAAGGGTCTCAGCCCCCTTCCCCATGAAAAGCTGCAGAGGAGCAGGATAATGACTGCTGCCTGATGCTGCTTTGGAGGAAGACTTTTGGAAGAGAAGTTCTCCAGTTTGGGAGAACAACCAAAGTATGTGAAGGACACTCAGGTCACCTCTACCCTCCTGCTCACCATTGCAGGTGCAGGTTTCTTCACCTATTTACGCAGGGAGGTGCCTGCAGCTGCCCCCAGCTCCCTTTGGGGTGTGAGTGTCAGCCGCAGAACAGACACACTTGGATTTCAGTGAGCAGTGAAGAGTCCAGCCCATGGTGCAGGCTGGAAGTCAGGGAAAAGCTGCAGCCCTGTTTCCCCAGCACTCTGCCCCCCATTTGCCTCATCCCTGGAGGCACATGAAGCTGAGCAGAGCATAGCACACCACACCTCTCTGTAGAGGGTCTCTGCCAGTTGCTCAGGTTCCAGCAGCAGCATCACCTGGAGAGGCAGTGGGGGCCCTGCTGTGCCTGGAGAGTTGTTACGAGGGTGCCTGGGACTCCTGCCCCCAGAGCAACCCCTTGGAATAGGCTGAGCAGGACCCAAGGCTGCTGCAGAGCAGGGGCTCAGCCCACATCCACATGGGATACAGTGTCCTCATTCCACTGCCCCCTTCTGCTCCTGCTACCCCTTGGCACTGTGCTGCCACTGGCAATCAGAGAGGTGGAGAGGGATGAGGGGACATCCCTGGGGAACAGAACAACTGATGCAGTGACCCATTCATCACCCTCACCCCGTGAGCCTGAGGCCCTTCTCTCCTTTTCAATAACAGGCTGCTCTCCCAGCTCCCAAGGGCACGAGGAGCTTCCTGCCTCACTGCCTCTGCCTTCTTTGCCACAACACAGCCTGGCCTTCACCCACAGCACAGCCTGGCCTCCAGAGTCTTCTCCAGGCACCACAGGGACTTTGGTCACCCAGAAAATGCTGGATGCACCAGAACCTCTCTTGATGCTTCGGACAGCATCAGGAGTGGTGCAGCTCAGAAGTGACCCTGAACAGAACCCTGTGGACAAGTGGCACCATACCAAGACCTTCTTCAGGCCATCTGAATTTCCATGTCCCCACTGTCAGCCCCAAAGCCGCCCCACATCCCATACCTGCCACCTATTACAATGGGGCTGCTCTTGCTCCTGCTGCTCCTGGAAATGCTTTTTGCAACACAACAACTCCCCCTGCACCCTTCTCCAATGGCCCAAAGGGACCTACCCAGAGGACGAAGTGCAGAGCCTTGGTGCTGTTGCTGAGGGGCACAAAGAAGGTGCTGTATGTGGCAAGGACCCCCACCCAGCTGGGGGTACAGCCCACTGCTGCCCGGCCTGCCCTCCTCCCACTGGGCTTGTTGGCCAGCACAGAGACAGGAGGAAGAAGGAGCATCCCAGGGAGCAGAGGGACACTGCCAGCCCTGCCTGGTGTGGGGACAGGCAGCATCTCACCAGGATGAGACATTTGGGGCAGGAGGAAGACAAAGTGCTGGACTTGGACAAAGTGCTTGGCGGCTGGTAAAGGGGAGGGGACAGACCTGTGCCCTGGGCTGCCAACAAATTACAGTGCTCCACCTCTCAGAGAAGGTCTCATCCCAACCACCCTTGTGGCCATGGGGAAATCAGGCCAATCAATGAAGGACTGGCTGGAAAAGCACCAGCTGAGCGAGTGGGCACCAGACGAGATGGTGCAAAGGGTCCTGGGGCTGCAGCAGAGCCTCCACAGCTCCGCTCCCTGCTCAGGAGGAACCAGTCCTGGTGCACTTTGGGATGTAGGATGGACACCAGTGCTCCCATCCCCCGTGGGCTTTAGGCAAATTAGTCTAATGACAGACAGTTCCTTGTCCCTTGGGAGCCCAGCATCAGGGCAGGGAGGGGTAAAGGAGGTGACAGTACAAGGATTCAGTCCTTGCTGGACTCAGACCTGTCCCAGCTGTCTCTGTCAGCTTGGAAATGGCACCAGTGACTAAAGACTGTGCCCAGGGTATCAGGGAAGGCTGAGACATCCCTTCTCCGGGGTCAGAAGAACAGAAAGGCAGTGCAGCACTTGGGGACATATAGGGAGAGAGCGAAGGAGAGGACACCCCTCCCACTGCCCTCACGACAACTTGGGGGAATAGAGACCAGGGCAACACAAGCCTAGAGCAAGAGTGCTTATGGCAGAGCTGGGGACAGACGTGGTGGCCACCACCCCCTTCACAGCAGCACAAGGCAGGACCTTGAGCTTGGGACCTTGAGATGGACTCCAGCCCAGAGCTGTATGCACAGGGAAGAGCCTTGCCAGGGAAGCAGAGACCTTCCTCTCTCCAAATAGCAGCCCCCAGCCCCCAAAACCCCAAGAAGCAGAGCCCTCAATCCCAGACACACAGAACTACATTTACCACTCTTTGTCAGCACCTCCCAGCAAAGGCCCCTTGGCCCACGGAGGCCCCTGCCCCTCGCATGGCTGCAAGCCCAGCAAACTACCTGCACAAACATCCCCTCCCCAGGCTGGCATCGGGGCATGTTGTGTCCCCCAAGGCCAGCAACAGGCTGGGCACTCCTGATCAGGCCTGCTGGGCTGCAGGAGCAAGGTGACACCAGGGTGCGAGAAGTGGAAGTGCAGTGGTGACAGTTCCACCAAGCACTCATCCCGCAGGCTTGGTCCTGGCTCTCTGTCCAGGACAATTTAGCTTGAGCCCGTGGGCAACATGCCCAGGCAGCTACTCCATTCCACCTGGGAGCAATGAGATCCCTTCACCCAGGCAATACGATTCAAGCCTCTCCACTCAGCGGCAGAGAGAGAGGTGAGCAGACCCCTCCATCCTGGGCTGCCTGGATAAATTCCATGTGGATTTCTCTCCTTAGCTAGCAAAAAGTCTGCTGGGAGCCAAGGGGATCTGCATGCTTGAGCCCTGATCTACACAGAACATCTGGGAGGGGACATAGCCTGGCCCCACTGCTTGCCAGCACAAAGCATACCTGACCCTTGCTGGGGTGCTCTAAAGGTCCAGAGATCCATCTGTTTCCCCACCTCCACCTTTGCCTTCCTCTTCCCAAGACCTTGCCCACAGGGAAGGCAGCCAGCACACTGGCTTCATGGGCTGACCCCACTCTGGGGGAAGGCATGCACCTCCTCCCCGTCTGGCACAATTCAGGACAGAAAGCACCTTGGAAATAATGGCAGAATGTCCACATACATCAACAGAGCTTCATATCCAAAATATTAGGATTTGCCCAATGCCCCACAGCTCACACGTGCAGGGTGGGTAGGGAGGAAGCCAAAGCCCAGAGGTAGTGTCAGCAGCGAGGGATCCCTGCAATCCACCTTCCCCTTCACAGGAGCCCACAACACTCCCTTACCATGCTGAAGTCCACGCCATTGGTGATGGTGTGCCTCCGGTGTTCTGCACGGCCTCTCTGATGCCTCCGAGCGTCCCCAGCCCCCGGGTGGCCACCATCTCCCTGGGACTGCCCAGACTTTGCATCACCACCTGGAACAGAGGAAGGCATGAGGCCACGAGCTACTTTCAACAAAATCCTCCCCAGGGCCACTTCTGTGAGATGATCTGCAGGGTAGTCTTGCAAGCAGGGAGAGACTGAGCAAACCACCAGCCTGAGCATCTGCTCCTGGCTTTGTCTAGGCAGGACACGTGTCAGGAATGGCTGACTCAGCTGTGCCGGGCTGGCAACAGACTTCAATGTCATCTTCTGTAGAGAGCATTCCAGGCAAAGCTGGTCCAGTCCCAGCAGAGGCAGCTAAACCATTCGTGATATTGCCTGCCCTCATGGGACACCCAGCTTCCACTCAGGCGGCACCAGCTCTGCCAGGAACCCAGCTTCTGAAGGCAGCTCTTGCTTGGTGATGGACTTGGCCATGTGGACGTCCACTCCAGACACCATATCTATGATGTAACCATAGAGTAAATCAGGCTGTAGATTCTCCAAAATTTTATTAAAACCCGAACATCCTATCCTGCAAAAGACTAATCTACTACAAACACATGGCACTGATACAAATCCATGCATAACCTATTTTTGAAGATTAAGTTCATACTGGCAGGTTCCAGGCTGGATCAGGCACTTCCTGCCTGTCGGCCAGGGCAGGAATTCCTACAGCACCTGCAGTGAAGTCCATACAATCCCCACACTGCCTGCCCTCACCAGAAACTCAGCCCTGCAGCCACAGCTGAGCCAGCTCTGATCCACTGCTAGCTGAGCTGGTAGAGCAGCACCATGACACCCCACCGCCCCAAACCACAGCGTCAGGGCAGCCAAGGGTGCAGCCAGCACAACCCCAGGCAAGTCTGGGCAGCAGCCTGCTGCTCCTCCCTTCCTGCCCCAGTCCCCAGCCAAGTGCCCAGCACACCCAGCCTCATGCCACCCCCTCAGCCCCATAGCTTGCCTGCTCCCTGCACACAGGTTTCCTCAAGAGTTCCTTTCCCAACCTGGCTTTTCAAGAAGAGCAGCAGGGAGCTGGCAAGTGATGGCAGGCAGCTGGGGAAAACACCCTCCTCCCAGGATAGCTCCCCACGCATCTGCTAGGCACCCCCACCCCCTGCACATCCTTCTACCAGAGCTGCCTGGCACAGGTCTGGCACATTCCCTGCTGCAGACACGTGAAGGGTTGTGAGTAACAGGACCTGTCATGGGCACCTGGCACCACATGGGCTGGCACATTTCTTTCCTCTGCTCCACAAGTTTCCTCAGCTGAGCACATGGACATGACAGGGGAAGGATATGAGGCAGGAGAAGGCCACAGGAGCCACCCTTCATCTTAAAGGTACGAGGTGCGGGAGCCCTGTACCAGGGCTGACTGTGCTGCCACAGTCACATTGGTTCAGTAACAGGAGACAGGCTCAAGGGGCAGCAGGCAACACGACACCTCAGGTTTGTCACTTTGTGTCACTGGGGAAAGAAGCCGCCATGCCATGGGAAAAGTCCTGGTCTTTCCCTGGTCCTCCTGGTCCATCACAGTATCTCACTCCACCTCCCAGCAAGTACTCTGGCACAGACAGGTCTCTAGCACATCAATGAACACAAAGTCTTTGTGAACACAAAGTCTTTGATATCGCCAATCCATCTGCTTTGCCAGCTCCCTTTGGTTTCATACACTCAAATCTATCTGGGAGGAACCCAGCAAGACTGGTGTGACTACACACAAATTGTCCTAGCACACCTGTAGCATATCCAGCTCGAAAAGCTGAGGAACAGCCCCCAAACCAAGGATACTCTCAACAGTCAGAATCCTAAGGCAAAGCCAGAAGCACTTCTGGTAGGAGCTGCAGGACAAACACATGTTAAAAAATTTTTTGCTGCAGTTACCTAAGTGCTGCGTTAAGCTGAGCTGGACCTGTGATAAGAAGGAGCTCCTGGTCAACCAACCAAGCTCTGCACACCTGAGCTGACAAGGTAGTGGCTAAAACAGGACCCCTGCTAATGAGCTGGGATTGTTCTTCTTAGGGAAAGAACAGGACCAGATCACCAGAGGTGGAAGAGATCCTGCCACGAGAGAATGGATGGGCTCCTCCCTCTGGGACCCTCTCTGCCCAGGACAAGCAGACACCTCATGGTTGTTTAACACTTTTCCACATCTGTCCTTAGCAATGGCCCAAACAAGCCCCTACAACCCACCCCCTCCCTCCTGCCAGTGCCAATAGCTCTCCAGCTGCTAGAGCCGAGCCAAGCCACCCCTGGAGCAAGGAAAAGCACTGTGCTGGGGAGCAGCCAGTGCCCAGGGCCGTGACACACTTCCTGGGCTCTTTCTGCTCTGTACCTCGACTTCCCCAGGTCCCAGCCCACAGGGGAACTACTAGGGTAAAGACCCCAAGAGCGATACGCTCAGACACTGCTGTGACAAAACACCAGGCACCAGAGGTAGGGGCATCATTATGGTGACTTCCCTGCCCTGTGACTTCTCCAATATCTACCTTCCCATCTTTGTGTCCAGCGGGTGCTATTGGCTCCCCAGGGACTGTGGGGTGCCGAGCAGCAGCTCGCAGACTGCACCAGCACTGCTGGGCTGACAAGAAGCTGGAAGCTGACTTAAGCAGGGACTTCAGAAGCACTTCTGCCCACATGCTAGGAGAGGTTAGTGTGGGAGAGGGGACAAAACTGTTGTCCCCCTGCCTCACTGCACCCCTGGATGTGCCAGGAGAACCACCTGGCCCCAGCCTCTGCCATTTTGCCATGAGTCACATCCAAATCACCTCTGACACGTGCAGATGCTCCTCAGACCATAAAGCAGAGCTGGGGAGGCACCCTAGGAGCACCCTCTTCCCCCAAAACACAGGCAGGGAGCATTTCCTCCAACTCATTGCAGATTATGAGCACTGATACATCATCTCACTGCACTTGGTTGGGGTCTTACAGAAGCCTCCACATGCAGCTGGAGGCTCACAGCAGCCTCACACCCAAATGATATAATCTTAGTGGAGACAGGTCTTCCTGGAGCCACAGGCAGCTCCCAGCACCCACCATACATCTCTGCAGCAGGGATGGAGCCATATCCTGCCGTGGCACCGCCCAACTCCCTTGCAGCCATCTGAGGAGAACATCCACCTGTTCAACTGCACCCTGGGAAACCATCTGTGGAAAGATACACTAGGCAGTTGTGTAGGATCTGGAGCTAAAAGAGATGGAATAACTGAGGTTTACCATTTTCTAATCTGCTGAATGAACCTGAAACTCAGGCCACTTGCCAGAATACAGCCCTGAAGCGTGGCATGCTGGCAGCAAGGGCTGAGGCACTAACCCTGCCCACAGGCTCTGGACAGTCATGGAACATCACCCTGTAATGGAAAGATCCTCAGCAAGCAGAAAGCTGCTGCAGTCATCTGCTTGCTCCTTCCCAGGGCAGAGGTTTCAATCTGCTGTCTATTCACCAAGCAGGATTTTTTTCAGGTTTTTCCAGATTTACACTCCTGATGATAAAAGAGTTAGTCTACTTAATAATATTCCCTTAGATGAAGCTCCAGTGATTAGTCTGGAGGCAAAATGGAAAGCAGAGAACCTCAGTCACAGTTAAAAGTTTCTTCTCCACCCAGCAGAAGGGACTGGGAGGGAGTGGTTGGGAAAGGAAAGCAAACCAGTCTCACCTTCCCAAGGTGGAGGAAGTCATTGCACTCATGTGGTGCAATAACAACTACCAGCTCCTCACACAGAATTTGTCTCCTCTAATCTCAAAGCATTTCACAAACCTAGATAAAGAATTATTACCTACCCAGATAAGCCCAGAAGCCTGGTTTCCTTATAACTTCTCCTACTGACTAGCAACAAATCACGACGCCAGTGAAACAGTCTCCCCCATGCCAAGATCAGTATACCATCTTGGAGGGCTCTGCCAGAGCCAGCACAGGGAGCCCAGATCCCAAGGAAAGGACAGAGTCCACAGGGATGTGCAGGTGAGCTCGGCAGACAGAGCCTGGGACAGCAGAGCACATCGCCCTGGTGCTGCTCTCCCATTTATTCATTGATTAATTATTTATTATTGGGAATAGTGCTGTGGAATGATCCAAACCAAAAAGCTGGATCAGGTTTTTCATTTTTTATTTGTCCAAACTATGCATGACATCGTGAAGGAATCAGTCCTGAGGGCCAGCCCAGCGCAGAGCCCACCGAGCACACAGTCGCTCCGTGACCGCAGCTTCACCCCAGCGAAGCTGCTCGGCTTCGGGGGTCCCCAGGGCCCAGCCATTCTCCGAGATGCCCAGCTGTGCCACCCGGGGAAGGTCAGGACAGACTCTGCGCCAGGGGACAACCACGGACACATTACGGCAAAGCCCTTAATTCCTCCTGTCAGCGCTATAAATAGCCCAGCGCATCGCGACAGGAGCACAGCCCTGGGCGGACGGCGGCGCTGGGATATTCGCACCGGAATCGGAGTTCAGCGAAGCCAAACCGGGACTAACACTGACTCTGGGGGAGTTTTACCCCGGCCCTGCGGGAACCGCTGGCTCTGAGCCCAGAGGAGGGCACAGCGGAGGGGGGCGAGCTGCGGGATCCCATCCCGACCTCCGAGCGCCAGTCCCCGGCCCCGGCGCTGCCATCACCGCCGCGAGCCCGAAGCCCCCAGTCCAGTGCCACCACTCACCGCGGCCTCGGGGCTGGCCGTGCCCCGGCTCCCGCTGGCCGCCGGTCTTCCTCCGTCGCTCCTCGGAACAGCGAGGGCTTGGCGGCTTCTCCGCGCTCCGCCGCCCGCCGCTGCCACCCTCCACCGGGGGCTCAGCCCCAGACA
>VWZT01014170.1:216999-280424 GCA_013397055.1 Pachycephala philippinensis | reverse complement strand
CTCTCGAAGGTGAGGTACCCGCTGGCCGGCGCCGCCTGCCGCAACCCCTCCATCACCCCGGCGGGCAGCTCCTGGGCTTCTGCTCCCCGCCAGCGCGACTCGATCTCCCGTAGGTGCACGTAACCCCGCCCCCGGTCATCCAGAATATCGAAAAGAGTTCGCAGGCTCTGCAGGAAAACCCGGGGAAGACCCTCAGTACCGGCGGGGAGCGAGCGCTCACCGCGCTCCGGGGCCATCGCCGCCGCTCCGAGCGTTACTCCAAGCTCCGCCCCCGCGCGCCTATTGGCTGGCGGCGGGAAGTGCCGCGTTCCCATTGGCTGACGGCGGGCAGGCGCTCCGGCCATTGGCTGAGAGGGAGCACGGCAATTCGAGTTGCACGCGGCGCCCGCCGCGCCCCCGGCCCGCGGGAGGTCCCGGTCCCTTCGCGGTGGGGAGCCCCGGACCGCGACAAACGCCAAACCCTTCCTCCTTCTGCCCCCCGCTTTATATACTGAGCATGATGTCGTATGCTCCAGACCTTGGGTCTATTGGGGTCAGCTGTCCTGGCTGTGTATCCCCCCCAACTCCTTATGCACCCCCATCCCCCTCCCTGGTGGGGTAGGGTGAGAAGCAGAAAAGACCGTGGGTCTGTACAAGCACCACTCAGCAATAAGAAAAATATCTGCATATTATCAACACCATATTTTGGTCTCCATATTCTCAGCACAAATCCAAAACCTATCCCTGTAACAGCTACTGCGAAGAAAATTAACTCTACCCCAGCCAAAACCAGCACAATTTCTAAAGACTTCAGAGCCAATGTGATTGGTAAACAGGGACAAGGAAAATCCCAACGATGGCCATTCACTCTTACTGCCACCTTTGCAAACACGCCCCAGAAGTGTCAGTCAATGCAGCAGCCCTACAGGAGGGGGATGTAGAGCACCAGCATGGAGGAGTCCTGTGTGGTGTACTTGTCTGGTGTCATGGGGGAAATAAATGCTGACAGAGGGAATTGAATCCCATCATCCCAGTGCTGTGGTTGGTAAGGCACCCGTGGCCACCAGACAGCAGGAGATGGGGTAGAAGCCCAATTGAACGACAGCCGTGAAAAAAGGAGGGAAAAACCCACCAGTGTTGACAAAAGTGAGAGAAACAGGATTTGGATCTTATCTTTTACAAACTTAATATGCAGTGGCATTGGTAGGAGAATGAGTTTCTCTACAGGGTAATTTGCTGTGTCTGTTAGATGCAGCAGCATGTTAATCCTAGTGCAAGGTGCTGCCCCCTTTGCAAACCCCCTCGACCAGAATATCGAAAGAGTCCATTGCAACACAGCAGACTGCAAAGCCCTGGTGTCATGATTCCCATGTCACAGGCACTTCAGCTCGCTCAAGAGGCTCTGAGCAGCCATGTGCCAGCACCTCCAGAGCCCCCACCCTGGTTTGATGCTCATGATGCTGAGAGGAGTGTCAGGGAGCAAGCCTGCTGCAGAAGGGTGATGGCCAGGAAAGGTGATAAACCACTGTCCAGGTGCTCAGGCTGTGACACTTACCTGTGTCATGGACATCTCCCTGTGCCACAGACACCTCCTTGTGCCATGTGCCAGGTGTGATTCCCTTTAGCTCTGAGTTGGCTTCGAAGGAAGAGGGTGGAAGCTTGGGACTCAAGCCCTTCCACCCACATGGCCCTTCCTGTGCTCCCCTTGCCATCAGATTCCCTGTCCAGGTCAGACTGCATCCAGGTGTCTTCAGCACTTTGGTCCTACTTCTGGCTTCTCATTCCATCCTTGCCACTTCTCTTTTCCACGGACACTCAGCCTTGCCAGCCCCAGGCTGCCATGTACATCACAGCTGCCTCTGGAGACCCTCAGGGGGCTTTTCTCTACCAAGGTCCTGCTCCAGCTGCTCTCTGTGCTGCAGCTGAGCTGTTCACAGCCTGCTTTTCTTTAATTCATTTCTTTTCATAAATTTCCCAGACCCGTCCTACCTGTTTGAGATCTCTGCTTGGCTTAGCTGTGTTGGACTGAACAGGTTCACACCTGCTCAGGATACAGGGAGAAGGAACCAGTGCTTCCCTTCACTTCCTACTTGAAAAACAAGGCAGTCACTGTGGTGCTGCTCAGCAGCACATGGGCTGTTTTGCTCAGCAAAGGCTTGATCTGCAAAAAAAGGGGTTTTCCTCTAGGTTCCTCCCCCGTCTCTGACCTTGCAGGAACAGCCAGGAATAACAGACCTTAATCAGAATGACCTTAATGTCTTGTGTCCAATCTCCCTGCCTAGCCAGTCTATCCCACCAGGAAAGTGAACCAGATATACCAGAAAAAAAATTCCTGGTGTTTACTGTGTCTGCAAGTTCAGCTGGAATACTCTCACTGCTGTCCATGTGGAGCTTCCTGCTCCAGCACAGGGAGCTGGGACACAACTGCTGAGGGCAGCTCTGCTCTTACCGTGTTTACTGTACCAAAGTGCCCTTGACAAGCTGCTTTGAGACAGGCTGACATTTCCCTCCTCAGGGTGGTCCAGTGGATGAAGTTAGGGAGATTTT
Source organism: Pachycephala philippinensis (assembly GCA_013397055.1). Classification (NCBI taxonomy): domain Eukaryota; kingdom Metazoa; phylum Chordata; class Aves; order Passeriformes; genus Pachycephala; species Pachycephala philippinensis. Next base: position 277,898 of record VWZT01014170.1, on the reverse strand, counting down.
GGATATTCTTGGAAAAGACTTTTAGGTGGTTTGTTTTTTCTTTTTAGGAGAGGGTTTATTTTCTCTCACTATATAGTTTAGCCTGGGGCCAGCCCAGACTCTTCTGACAAACAGGGATGTCTTTGTTTTTATATAAACAATGTAGTTATTCAGCTCTCCTTCCTTCAAGCTACTGGGAGGCACCAGCTGCCATTCAGACCTGGTCCAGCCCTCCCTCTCCGCTGGCCTTTCCTGATGGATAAGGGTTGGTGGTTATGTAGGCAGCACGTGTGTGGAAGGACCTGCACTCGTTCGCACACTGGGCAGGCAGGGAATGCAACCACAGCAGGGAGAGATTTCATGTAAAGGGGAGCAGAGCAAGGGGATTTCAAAACCCCAAGGCTCTTCTGAGCAGGAGCTGTGTCAAGTCACATAAAATAAGAAACAGAATGTGAAACTGAAGCTTTGACAACTCTCAGGGATTGTTCCTGACATGATGGTCACGTCCGGATGGGATCTAGCTTCCCTGACTCCAGTCACATCCAGAGAGGTGGCTGTGTCTGAGCTGCTGTCTGTCCTCTCATGTTCTCCTACCCAGCTGGGCTCTGACTGCAGGCAGGATGGCTACTGTGAGTAAGGGGCAATCACAGCATGTGGGCGAGGATTTTACTATGCTCACGAGCACAAAGTTCAAACAACGTGGTTCTTTGGCATTTTAGTTTGATTTATAGTGTCCTCCTGCTCTTGACTCTCAGTTCATGCGCTGGCCGCAATTCCCGCGGGGCCGGGGCCGGGCTGGGACAAGCCGAGAAGCGCCCGCGGAAACCTCTGAGCGAGGGGGGTGCCACAGCACCGGGACCGCGTGACCCGCGAGCGGCAGGGCGGGGTTCCGGCGCGCCATGGACCCGCCCGAGGAGGTGCGGGCGCGCCTGGAGCGGTGTGGACAGGGCCATCTGCTGCGGTTCTGGGCCGAGCTGGACTCGGCGCAGCGCGGAGCGCTGCTGGCNGCCTGGACGGCCGGATGGAGCCGCTCCCCGCCGAGCTGCTGGGCAGCGCCCGCCGCAGCGGCCCCGCCGCGCTGCAGCGTTGGGAGGCGGAAGGTGAGCGGGGCGCCAGGCCGCCTGTCTGTTCCGTCCCGGGGCTGCCGGGGTCCGGCGCGGGGGTTCGGGGGCAGACGCGTTCCGCCGAGCCCCAGCCGGTGCGGGGCCGGGGCTGCGGCCGGCGGGGCCCCGGAGCAGGAGCCGCCTCTTGCGGTGGCACCGCAGGGCGCCGAGCAGTCCGCCCCCGGCACCGCGTGCTGCCGAGGCCGGTGGCCGGCGGCTGGGAGCCGCAGGGACGGCGGGTCGGGCAAGGACGGAGAGAGCGGCGTCACGGCTACACCCCGGCCCTGAGCCCGGTGTCCTCGGCCCGGGGAACTTTGGGTGAGACACGGAGTTTTCACTCTGCGTTGTGAAATGCAGCGGCCGAGGCCCCGCGGCCGTGCCTGGCAGGATCAGATCTCCACAGCTCTGTGACAGGCAGTGATTGCCAGGTGGGGCTCAGTCTTTCCTCCCACATAACAAGCGATCGGACAAGAGGAAAAGAGCCTGAAGTTGTGTCAGAGGAGATTCAGGTTGAATATTGGGGAAAATTTCTTCACTGAAAGGGTGGTTAGGCATTGGCACAGGCTGCCCAGGGCAGTTGTGGAGTCACCATCCCTGGAAGTGTTCAAAAAACAAATGGACGTGACACTTACAATGCTGTTTAGAGGGCATGGGGGTATTCTGTCAAAATGATTTGCAGTATCTGTCATGAAAAATATGTAATACTAAAGGATCTAAAGGGGCTCCAAGAGAGCTGGAGAGGGACTTTGGACAAGGGCTTGGAGTGACAGAACAAGGGTGAATGGCTTCCCATTGCCAGAGGGCAGGGTTAGATTAGATATTAGGAAGAACTTGTTCCCTGTGAGAGTGATGAGGCCCTGGCACAGGTTGCCAAGAGAAGCTGTGGCTGCTCCATCCCTGGAAGTGTTCAAGAACAGGTTGGACAGGGCTTGGAGCAACCTGGTCTAGTGGAAGGTGTCCCTGCCCATGGCAGGGGGTGGAAGGAGATGGTCGTTAAGGTCCCTTGCAACCCAAACCATTCTATGACTCTATGAGTCCCTGAGGAGGGTGGGAGCAGGGGGAGTTTCATTGCTGCAGAGCTGGGTAGCTGCCTTTGTGGGAGGATGAGCTCCCAGCCCACCAACAGATGCAAAGGCCGGTCTCAGGTGCTGGTCCCCATCCACGCTGTGTCATATGCGGCAGGAGGCTGATGGCATCCGGGAGCAGAGTGGATGAAAGAAGCCCAGGAAAGTCCATAATCCGTGGTTTTTGGAGCCTGGTAGATGCAGGTGTGTGAAAGTTAGGGGTAATCGGGGAGATGGTGGCTGGATATGCTCTTCCCACAGCATGTAAATCTTACATGGATGTCCTGTGCTTTTTTCTAAGTGTACACTCCTGTTTATTTGTAAGGGCTCGTTTGTGTCTTGGATCTTTCTTTATAAAATATAACAGCACTGTTAAAAAATAATTTTAATTTAAAAAAGCGAGGAAAACCTATCTGTGGTTGTAGAGATACTTGCCTAAATTTTGACAAGTGGCTGCACAGCCTTGGCCCAACCTTGCCAGTACAGATATGAGGGTGTGTGAGCAGGGGAGTAAAATTTTCCAAGCAGAAACAGAAGCATCAGGGTCACAGGGCAGAGGAGCTTTTCCGCTGTGTCAGACTCCACTGATGGGGCTGATTGGTGATGGAGGGAACATAAGCTGGTACAGTGAATCATAGGATCCCAGAATGGTTTAGGTTGGAAGGGACCTTAAAGACCATCTCATTCCAACACCCTGCCATGGGCAGGGACACCGTCCACTAGACCAGGTTGCTCTAAGCCCTGTCCAACCTGTTCTTGAACACTTGCAGGGATGGGGCAGCCACAGCTTCTCTTGGCAACCTGTGCCAGGGCCTCACCACCCTCTCAGGGAAGCATTTCATCACAATATCCCATCTAACCATGGCCTCTGTCATTGTGAAGCCATTCCCCCTTTTTCTGTCATTCCAGGCCCTTGTCCAGAGTCCCTCTCCAGCTCTCTTGGAGCCTCTTTAGGCACTGGAAGGGGTTCTGAGGTCTCTCTGGAGCCTTCTCCAGGTGAACCCCCCCAGCTCTCCCAGCCTGGCTTTAGAGCAGAGGGGCTCCAGCCCTTGGAGCATCTCCGTGGCCTCCTCTGGACTCCCTCCAGCAACTTCATGTCCTTCTTGTGCTGACAACCTCGGAGCTGAAAGCAGCACTGCAGGTGGGGTCTCACCTGAGCAGGGCAGAGAGTTTCCCGCTCACCCGCTGCCCCGTGTGGAATCAGCCCAGGGCACAGGGGCTTTCTGCATGCCAGTGCAGTTGGTCAGGGCATGTTGAGCCTCTCATCCACACATTCCCCCAAGTCCATCTTGGCAGGGTTTGAGGGTGTCACAGTGAGGAGGAAGGGACCCTTTGAGCCCCAGGGCCACTGTTAAACAAACAGCTTTATCAAACTGAGTCACTTCTCCCCCAGCTGGCTAGGTGAGTGAGGAGCTGGTGTGTCTGCCTTGTGCCACTGGCTGCAGCACGGAAAGGGAGGGAAGGCCAGGCTACCTGTGTGGGCTTGCCTTGCTGGTTGCCAGCACTGCCTGCAGCAGCCCAGGTCTAGTGTGTTTGGGATCCTGCCACTTCGCCCAAATCACCTGGCCCTAAAGTCTGATGGCTCCAAGCCACCTCAGCCCTGCAGGCAGCCTGAATTCCTACCAGAAGGGGTACACACAGATGTTCTGTTTCCTTTGGTTTGTTTTTATGATCTGGTTTAAGGCTGAAGAGGGATTTTATTTCCTGGAGAAGGGCAATCAGGAGCAGACTTTGTTCCGCTGAACCCAGGCATTGCTGTGTGTCCCTGCAGACGTGGCCTTGTCCCCAGCAGCATCCCTGCATGGTGTTTCCCACTGGAACCCATGTTGTGGGCACAGGCTTCGTGGGATCGTGGCTCCCCGAGGCGGTGCAGCTCTGGAAGGCCTGTGTTTGCAGTGAGCTGCCGGTGGTGTTGAGCAGGGTGTGAGCAGATGAGCCATCCCAACCTGCTGCCCAGCGTCCCTGAGTCTGCATGGCTGGTACAGCCTGTGGCTGTGGGCTCATCATCCCCTGAGCTGAGCTGCTCTATGCTCTGTCTGTGGGTGTCTGAGCTCTCCACAGCTGCCACCTGCATTGCATCCTCCAAAGACTGAACAGCTGAAATGATGTCTCCTCCTTCCCTCTCCCCCTTTTTCTATGATAAAAAGTGATGGATAAAAGAATCTCAAAACAGACAACTCAAAACTTGTCTTGGGAACACCTGAGATATTTTTTAATAGTTAAAAAACTAATACTACTATTATTGTCTCTCAGACAACAAAACTGCCTGGTCAGATTTGCTTTCAGATCTTAAATGCTGATATTTAACAATCACATTTTCCAGGCAGCCCTAGGGATGATGGTATAAATCAAACACAGACACAAGCACTTTTACATTCTGTCAGTGTTTTATTAATGAAATCTAAGTCATAGCCATGGGCAGAGGTGTACCCCATTTCATCAGAGAGTTTGATGTGCCATTCTGGTTATCTGACTGCTCCGAGTTGAAAAGTTTGGCATCTTCTTCTGCTGCTGACTGCTGTTCAATAAGACAATTCTTGCAAGACCAGTCTGTTCCTCCTACAAAATCTATTTTTGTTTTTTTTTACTTTCTTTGTAGAGTAGGACTGACTGCAGCATTGGTGGGTATCTCAGCAGCCAACACTTCTTCTGTTTAGTTGAGCTGTTTGTATTTCATATAAGGTGGACTTTTTTAAAGGGGATAGGTCTTTCCATTGCAGCCAGATGAGTCTGTTCTTATGAACTTTAGTTGTGAATATTGGTAATTTTACAGTTGGGAAGTCAGAGCAGAGCTACTTACTAAGATTTTTGGGGGTATTTGTTTTCATGATGACCTAAGATCAGAACTTGGAAAAACTGTCTGGGTTGTAGGGTTGTACCATAAATACTGAGAATGCCATAAATGATGGGAAGCACTCCCCTTTCTGGGTTGTTCATGTGCACCATGGTGAGCCCTCCTGGAATATGGCCCTGTCAGTCTGCTGGATTGTGGAAAAAGTGACATCATTGATGTTATCAGTGATATTGCTTTGAGCTTGGGTTTATCCTGCTGAGGTTGAGGTTTTAGTCCCTGCAGTGAGAGGCCCCTCCGGGAGGTGGGTGTGAGATGCCAAATCGCCCTTGGGCAGATCCCATCCCCTTGTCACTGCATGGAAAACTTCTGAGAACTGCTATCTCCTCTGGGGCATCTGCATTTCAGTGGAGTGACACCAGCTGTGGCACCTGTGAGCTGTGGCTGAGAATTGTAGCTCCTTGATGCTGTGGGACAAAGTGGGGACCTCTTTGACTTTCCCAATACAGTGTTCACTCCAGAGTGTCAGGTGAATGATGCCCTTGGTCACAATCTGCTGCTCTGCAGAAGCCTCTAATTTGGGATCTGTGGGTTGTGGTCTGTTGCATCAGAACCCGAGTGTGTGTGTTGGTGTGAGCTTGGCAGTGCAGGGGGGAGATGCAGCGGGGCAAGTGCCCGACTTGTACCACTGGTGGGTGAATCTCAATTGCACCCCCATGCTGCAGCAACTGAGACCAGCAAATGCTGAGCTCAGACCTCAAGCAGCTTTGGTTTAAATTGCTGTGAAATGCTTTAGCTCAAGAAGTTTCAGTTCTAGATTATTTTAAAGAAAAATAATTTTTAAAAAATGTTTTAATTGCCCATTTCATAGAATCGCAGACTGGTTTGGGTTGGAAGGGACTTTAAAGACAAGATCATCTTGTTCTAACTCTCCTGCCGTGGGTGTGGATGCCACTCACTAGATGAGATTGTTCAGGGCCCTGTCCAACCTGGCCTTGAACATTTCCAGGGATGGGGCAGAACAGTTTGGAAGTGTCCCACAGGGCAACTTTTTTAGGATTTTTTTTTCCTCCTCCATAAATTCTTTCTGTGCTGAGTCCCAGTAGGAAAACAGCCACCACCCAAGCCCAGGGTATGACGGGGTTTGGAGCCATGCTCTGGTGCCCCTCCAGTCAGCTCTTTCCTTTCTCCTGCAGTGGTGCTCTGCACTGGCAAACAGCTGAGCATGCAGGAAAACCATGTGATGGGACTGGCGCAAGTACTCGTGGTGTAACTAATACCTGAGACCCTCAGCTCTGTACTTTGAGTCTCATGGGCAGCTCAGTGGAGGCACAAACCAGCCGTTTATTGCTTGTGGTTTGTTGTGAAATGCTGGTTGTGAAATGCTGGTTGTCTTATTTGCATCACCATGCAGCTCACCCAGATCCTCCATGTCCTTTACATTACAAATTTAAGCCTATTCAAACTTCCCCTTCTATCCAAGGACCTCCTGAAATTTTGAAATCCCAAGATTTCCACCCACAGGTTTCTGCTTAGGGAGCTCCCCTAATCGCACTTGGAGGATTGAAGATCTCCGGAGGTGGCTTCCAGCTCCCACTCCTGTGGCCCTGTGACCCCAGAGGCTGCTCTACAGCAGAACCATGGCTGTGGAACCCGCCTCCCTGTGTGCCTGGACACCACCAGCCTTTTTGGAAGGGGTGTGTTTAGGGAGAAAGATTTGCGTTACTGCTGTGGTGAGACTGAAACTTGTAAGCATGGGAAGGGGGATCGTGTTACTGCAATGTTATGGATGACTTAAGTCTTTGGTAAAAAATTGCTGAAAGCTGCAGTTCTGAACAGAATTAAAATCGAGCCAGGTTATTAAAACAGCAATTGGTATTTTTGCTGTATTGTTCATGTAAACACCCAATTATTTAAAGATTAGCATAAACCCAATCCTGTTTTTCTGCTAATTCAATTTCTTTGGTCCCTGTATCTTTCAGTCCAAATTAGGAGCGTTTTAGCCCCAGCTGTGGTTAATGTGAGGTGTTTGCTGAAGGCTGGGGTGCTCCACAGGCTGTCCTTAGCTGCAGGAGCAGTGGCAGTTCAGTGCTGTGCAGTGGCAGAAGGCCCTGATAGCTACTGCAGCAGAGCTATGGCTTCTGACATGGGCAGTGTTCCAGCATTCCCAGAGAAACACAAAGTGTTACCTAATGAAAAATCTTTCTCACGGTTGTCAGTCATTATTGTGATGTTGGCTTTGGAGAAGTCAGGGACCAAAGTCTGAGAGTGAGCTGAGTGTTTATTATGTGCTTTGGTTCTTCCCCAGGTTCTGGACTTCCCTGATTTGTCAGAAGCACTGACACTGGTTTTAATTAGATTGCAGAAGTTGTGGCTTCTGCAGGCTTGGCTGTGTTACTAGCCCTGACTGCAGCTATGTTCAGCTTCTATTGAAGCTGGAGCACAGGGCCAGATAATTGATTAAGGCAGATTCCAGAAATGCTCACGCTTTACTCAAGATGATGAGACTTGGCTTCTTTTGGGATGTAGAAATTATAAGGGACCTCTGGAGGTCTCTAGTCCAACTTCCATTTGGAACAGAACTATACACAGCCTGAGGCCAGGTCAGCGACAGCTTTACCAAAGTAAGCCTTGAAAACCTTAGGGGACATCTCCCTCCTTGCTGGATGTCTTTTCCAGTACTGCACTACCTCCCTAGTAAAGACTTTGTATCCTAACATCCAGTTTGAATCTCTTAAGCTGCAGCTCATGGCTATTGTCTGTTTTTGCACCATTTGTTGCTTTAGGTGAGGAAACTGCTGCATCCAGGAGGTGAAATTAATTTTCTCCTGTGCAGTGACATATTTCTCTCTGAGCTGCCAACATTGAACTGGCAGCTGCTGGCTGTTGCTTGAGCTCTGCAGAAAGGCTCAGGAGAAGAACATGGGGTGTTGATTGCTTTGGAGGTTCTTATGTTCCCTTGGGCTTCTTTTCCTGTTCAGGTTTACATCAGATCTCACAGAACAAGGTGGCAGTGCTGCTCCTGGCTGGAGGACAAGGAACCCGCCTGGGAGTCAGCTATCCCAAGGGCATGTACAATGTGGGGTTGCCCAGTGGCAAGAACTTGTATCAGATCCAAGCAGAAAGAATCCGCAAAGTGGAGCAGCTTGCTGGCAAGAGACACCACTGCAAGTGTGCCATTCCCTGGTAGGTGACCCAGAGCCAGACCTGCTGTGCAGGGCTCTTTGCATTCCAGTCTTGCGCATGTTGTCTTCAAGAAGCACTGAGCTGGGTGCTGTACAGAGAGACAGGTCGGGGGGAGCCTTTTGTTGGCAGGATTTGCGATGCCAGTGGCTGGAGGGGGGTGCAGATGGATGGGAGGTGGCAGGTCCATATCTGCAGACCTGAGGAATTGAGTGCTGCCTTTGCATCACTGACCACAACCCTAACTGCTGTACCTTGCTGGCTTTCCAAGCAGTTACTGGCAACACTGTAAACAGCACTTTTCAATGATTGTTTCAGATGCTTTACAAGAAATTTCATCCATTTCTGCTTTCTCAGGTTCCTGCATGGAGGACAACCTAGAGCTCGCCTTCCAAGCCACTCTTCCTGCCCTTGTCCATAATCTCTGCCACAGCAAAAAACCTCTTGCTTTGTGTTCAGGCCACCACCTGCTGTCACTGTTTACAGTTGCCACTTCTGCTGGCAGCTCCTGGTTTCAAAAGAGACGAGCTCTGGGCAAAGTGCAAAATGTGAATTCCCTATGGGATGTGGTGGGTGAGAGGAAGGCACTGCAGATGTGTCTGGAAATGTTTTCTGCTAGATGTTCTTTGTTAGACCGTGAAGACTATGAAGAAATACCCTTATGGAATCAGTGTCTGGTCTGAGGCAAGGTTTCAGCAGTGAAAGAGCAGGTGTCTGAGGGCTTCAGGTTGCCACATTGTTTTACAAATTGGAGGTCAAAGTTGATTGATACATTGTTTCCTTATGGAAGGTGAGTCTATATTGTGCTTCTTCCCGAAGCCTTGAACACAGGACCTGAATTGCAAATACATCATCCCTGGTGCTTCTGGAAACCAGGATGGATTATTCGCAAGATGCCACATCTGTTTCCAGTTCCCCTCCCGGGGCTGAGGAGGCAGTTGAAGCAGTTTGCTGCTCCAGTACACCTGGGCCCAGGCTATGCTGTGCTGCAGAGGTGTAAATTGGGGATGGGGGGTTGAGGTCCAGGCTCTCCTGTGCCAGGGGTTGTTACCTCTGTCATGCTGACAGAGGACCCTGTATTCCTATGCCGATAGTTGTTGAAGAGCTTGACAGGTAGATGATGAAGGTGGCTTTTAGACAGTAGTGAATGAGGATAGTGGAGGAAGAGACAGAAGAAATGTGGAGCTGAAAGGAAAGGAGGAAATAGAAAAACTTAAGACAAAAACAAATCATGCAGCCAACATATGGGAATACTGCTGTTTGCCTTGGCACAGAAGAGGCGCTGGCAGAGTGAGCTGGTCAGGGTTTCTTTAGACACTTAACATCAGTTTGAATCTAGAGTGAATGAGGCTGTTTTCTACCCTTTGTCTTGTTTTCCACCTCATCCAGATTTCCAGATGTTGTTCACATTTAGGGCAAGTCTCTTCTGTCCTGGCTGGAGCTAGGCCAGGGTAGGATCATACCCTGATATGGTCATAGGACCCCATGCAGCCTTACCGTGGGATGAGTTCTGGAGGCGAGCTCTCGTGTGCAGTTGCTCACCACAGGATGCTGCTGTGTCTCTCATTTCACATTCCTGGGATTCCCCTCTTTTGTGTTCAGTTTGAAGTTCTGCCTTTCGCTTGTGTTGTTCTTTCTCATTGCCTAGCCCCCATTCCTGCCCAGGTACATCATGACAAGTGAGTTCACACTGGGGCCGACAGAAGAGTTTTTTGTACAACACAACTACTTCAACTTGGATAGATCCAACGTCATCATGTTCGAACAGAGGATGCTGCCTGCTGTCACCTTTGATGGGAAGGCCATCTTGGAGGAGAAGGGGAAAATTGCCATGGCTCCAGGTACCTGCTGTTTGCTCTTCCATACTGCAGTACTGTCATGTGTGTTGATAGTTGCTACGGGCCATCAGCGAGCCTGGGCGCACAGAGCAGGCTTTGGAGGTCAGGGTTAATGCTTCCAGTTAATGTGGAAAGCTTCTGCTAATGTTTCAGGCTGGTAATCAGGAGCATAGATCTGTTTAGTTCTTCCTGGAGACTTGACCACAGCACATGTTTTTTATCCAAGTCTGGGAGTATTGGCAGGATTAGGAGTGCTGTGGCTGCAGGGTAGGAAAAAGGTGCATCAGGAGAGCTATCTGTGAGGTCTCTGGGATGCTGCCTTCTGTGGTGAAGGTCAGGAGCTCAAGGCTGATAGCTGGAAATGGGTAAAAAAGCAACAAGATGACTAACTCTTTTCAAAACGACAGCAATGTCTCACCTTGTAATGTTCTCTTAACCTAGACATGGTAAGAGACTTGGTGATGACAACCCAGTTAGGACTGTGTTGCACCTGCAGAGTGGTTCTCCTGAGCTGACAGGGGCATCCAAGGAGGAACTGGAAATGGGTGATCTGTGATAAACATGCAGGTGTCTTTTGTGAAGCTTCAGTTCAAGGCTTTAAAAAGGCATTGAGAAGTTGTGGGGGGAAGATAAACAGAGAATAAGATTTATTTTAGTCTTTCTCCAAGAAAGAGAATAAACAAGCTTTTGCTCTGCACTGGAGGAGAAATGCAAAAGACTTTTCCCACCCTCTGCGTAGATTTGCCCTATAGTATTCTCCCTCTGAGGATCTTACTCGCCTTCATAAAGTCTCATAATGCCGCTCAGTGAAGCTGGTCCCCATGGTCCCACTCTGCACGAGAGAGCTGGGATGAAGAGAGGAACATGCTCCCCTGAACTGTGTGGCAGAACTGGAAATAAAATCTGGTAGCACTGGCTCTTGACTAGAAAGCATTCCCTGCTCTTCTGTTCAAGAAAGCTTGTTCACTACTTTCTGCTTTTGCTCTGTTAGCTACAAAAAACACCACCCCAAAGTCACTAATGAGCCAAGATTTTCTCTTTTCTCTTGCATTATAGATGGCAATGGTGGCTTATACCGTGCTTTGATGGATAATAAGATCTTGGATGATATGAAGCAGCGTGGAATCCAGTATGTCCATGTATATTGTGTGGACAATATCCTCGTGAAAATGGCAGATCCAGTCTTCATAGGTTTCTGTATTTCCAAAGGGGCAGACTGCGGTGCAAAGGTGAAGCAGTGCTAGCAATGGGCTGGTTTCCCACAGGGAGTTTGGGTCTGATGATACTTGGAAGCTGCTGGCTGCGGGGAGCTTACATGACCTGGGGTATTCAACCCTTTGCCTATCAGCAGCTCACTCCGAGCAGATTTAGAGCTGCTTGCTGCCTGCACTGCATTCCAAATCCCTATCTGTGGGTGTCCTCTGTTCTTCCCAGAGTACTGTGGAAAAAAAACTTCAATTAGAGCAGGGACTGTAGCTGCACAGGAAACTACGCACTGGAATTGTTTTCCCTCTACGCCCAGCCCTTTCTACAAAGGCACTTGGGCTGTCTAGAAGCCATATTGGACTGGGTTGTGTTTTATAAATGCACCTTTAAGTCTAACGGAGGCATTTCTTACGCTCTGCTGTGGAAAGCCGAAACAGCCTGGATTTTGTCAACCTAAAGCACAAGGTGCCTGAAGAGAAATTTATGTTACTTGAGTCATTAGCACTGTTCAGGCAAACAGGCAGTTGAAGGTTCATAGCTGCAAACAGCTTTTTTTTAATGCTAGATCCTAGTCCTTGATAAGAAAAGTGCCCCCCAGGATGCTGATGGCTTTTAACTGGTTTGTCTTCTGAGAAACTGTCCAATTAGGTGGTTGACTACTGGGGTTTATGTTGAATCGGTGGGCAAAATGTGCCTCCAGACTGCTCTGTGCTCCTTGCACAGCCCTGAGGTGCTGGAGGATCAGCAGGCAGCAGTCCCGTGGGATTGTTTGTACTTGGGAGTTGGAATAGTCCTGGGATTTTCTTCCTCTTTGTCATAAACCTGTGTTCTGTGGCTGCAGGTAGTGGAGAAGGCCTACCCCACGGAGCCTGTTGGGGTGGTGTGCTGTGTCGATGGGGTGTACCAGGTAGTGGAGTACAGCGAGATCAGCCTGGAGACTGCACAGCAGCAGCGCCCTGAGGGGGGACTAATGTTCAGTGCTGGCAACATCTGTAACCACTTCTTCACTGTTGAGTTCCTGGAAATAGTGGCCCAGTAAGTCCCAGGAGACCTTCTAGGTAGCTGTGCAGCCCAGAAATACCTTCAGGACTGGGTGTTCTGGTTTCCCGCTCTGTAATTTCAGTTATTGTTACTCCCTGTGTTGCCTTTCACCTCCTCTCTCTTCCGAACAGTTCCAAACACCTGAGTCCCCTTTCTGACAGCCCCAGCATGCTCTCCAGACCCTACCCAAGGAAGAAATTCCCAGGTTCACTGTAACTAAATCAGTTGAGATATACCAGTGCATGATCTTCCTGGGCCTTCAAGGGTAAGCAGCTGTGCAGGCTGCAGCATGGTCAGTGATGCAGCCTCACCCCATTGATTTCCAGTGGGAATGTCACCCATGCCAACCGTTGGGACAACAGAGTTTGCAGGAGAGGGTGGAGTTGCAGGTAGACTCTGCACCTTGGTGTTGGGGAATGGGGATGTGATGCTGGGCATTTAGTGAGCAGCTGCACAACCTTCCTGAAGCGCTTGAACCACCCTTGGGTGAGAGATCTGTTCTGCTCCGTTTTCATCCCAATCAGGTAACAATTTGGGTTGCCTCTTCTTTTTGTAACCTCTGTTGTTTCCCCTCTATGCCCAGCCCTTTCTACAAAGGCACTTGGGCTGTCTAGAAGCCATATTGGACTGGGTTGTGTTTTATAAATGCACCTTTAAGTCTAACGGACATCAAGCTGCAATTTCAGCTTGATGCAAAGTTCTCCCTTTCCTCTGACTGTCATGGCCCAGTGGTATAGGGAGAGCCCGTGGCCAGGCTGCTCTGCTTGGGGAAGTGTTTCCTGGATGTGACTCGGATCACTTGGGAGGGAGCAACATCCACAACAGTTGAGAGCTGACCCAGAGCAGTAATGAGCCATCTGCTTCCCTCAAGTGTACTGCTTTTTTTCTAAGTGGGCTTGAACTAAATAAAATGGTTTCTTCTCCTTTTGCAGGAAATGGGAGTCGCAGCTGAAGCATCATGTAGCCATAAAGAAGGTGCCTTACATTGACAAGGAGGGAAATCTGGTAAAACCACTAAAACCGAACGGGATAAAGCTGGAGAAGTTTGTGTTTGATGTGTTCCAGTTCTCTAAGTTAGTGACAGACATAATTTTACTTTTCTTCTTCCCTTCTCAGTGTTTGTTTGAATGACTGTAGGTTGAAACAAGCCATCCCAGGGAGCACATGGTTTGTGGGTGGCTTGTTAGGAAGGTTGTTGGATCTACACCCAGCTCCAATCCAACAGTAACGCTGCAGGCTCTAAGGGGAGCTCACAGAGCACTCAGTGCTTGCACCAGCCCTGCTCCCAGACTGGTCATCCTGCTGAGCATATGTTGGCTGGCCTGGCCTCTGCCAGCCTGGGAAAAAGAAAAGGAAATCGAGTGCAAAGCCAGTGAAGCCTATATTGGAGTATTCAGACTTGAAAAAATTGGGTCTTCCAGCATTGTGGCTTCCATGGCAACTGCAGCTCTGATTACATTTTTGGGTGCTGTTATGCCAGGGCTCAGCTCGCACCCTTTGTGCTCAGAAAACTGTTTACTTAAGCACAGTGGGGCCAAGTTACTGTTGCTGTGGGAACTGTCAGTGTTCACTTTCCAAGTTCTACAACATAGCTGGGAGTGCTGTGACATACGTAGTCAGGGGTGCTTGTGTCTAGGGAATGTGGGATTTCAGCAATTAAGTGTAAGCGTTCTTATAAAATCTATTTTCCAAGGCCTCAAATTCAGCAGTGAAGATTCTGTTTCAGGCTTAAATAAATGGCAAAGAGAGACCTCAGGCAAACTGAATTATCTTTGTTTGGGGGTAGTATTTCTCTTTTTAGATGATTTCCTTTAGAAGAGAGAGCTCAAGGTTTGAACCAGTCTCTGTTTCCTGATACGTGTTCAATAAAGTAGTATCAAACTAAAGACAAAACCAGGGTGATGGGAACACTGCTGAGTTCTGAGCCGTGACAGGACTCATTTGCAAGCAGTGATTCCTTGTGCTTTTTTAACAGCTCAAAACCACTTTGGCAGCTGTGCTTCACACATGAAATGCAGAAATGCACAGATGTTGCTGTGGGGCTTTTTAATTTGCATTCCCATTTTTGGTAAACAGCCATACTTCACAATTACCTGTGAGGCCTCCCTTGTTTCTTGTTTGTCCCTGGGAACTGGTATCCTTAGTTGGTCCTTACCTACAGACTCCCATGCAGGGGGCATTTCTTGGGGCATGGTGGGGTGCTCTGCAGTGAGTGCACTGCTCGTGCTGTGTCCAAGCTCTGGACAGTGCTGTGCTCTCTGTCCTGCTGTGCTCTGAGCTGTCTTGTCCGGGAATCTCCCACTGCCTGAAGATGTTTCTATTGCATCTCTGCAGAACTTGTTCTTTTTCTCTTCCCTGAGCACAGCTCCAGTGGGTTGGGAGGCTGCTGTTATGTTCCCAAAGAGACAAGGCTTCTTGTGTTTTTCCATTCTACAGCCCCGGTACTCCTTGGCTCTTCAGATGGGCGGTGGGCTTCCCTTGGCTTGACTGCCTCAGGCTGCATACGGTGCTGCTCCCTAAAATATATCTGTGCCTTTCCCTTTGAATGATGTTGCATTAGCAGGGCTGATGACTAGCTCTGGTTTTCATGATCATTGTTTTCTTCCCTTTGCTGGTAGGAATTTTGTGGCATTTGAAGTTTTGAGAGAAGAGGAGTTCTCGCCGCTAAAAAATGCAGACACAGCTGACAAAGATACTCCCACCACTGCCCGGCAAGCCCTCCTGGCCCAGCATTATCGCTGGGCTCTCAAGGCTGGGGCCAGATTTGTGGATGAAAATGGTTGCAGGATACCAGAAAAACTCAGGTATAAATCTCTGTGACCTTCTCTGCAGCTTCTCTGCTGGAAGTGCTCAGCCATGCCAGCTGGCCAATGGCACATGCTGGGCTCTCCAAAACTGGGCATTAGTGTAGCCACAGGGTGGCTCAGCGTGATTTTTGTTCAGCTGGTCCTCTCTGCATATGCAGGTTGATGTCTATTACAGCTCCTGCTCCTCTCATGACTGTGCGTGCTCCAGGTAGTTAGCACACAGGGCTCTAGGCATTCTCTCTGGCAGATCCGTGCTCTTGGGGTAATGAGTTGGCCCCTCCTATAGCACCTTGTTAGACAGGGGCAGCCTTTTCCATCACTGTGGATTTAGCAACGCAAGGAATTTCAGTTTGTATGCCCTGACAACTTTTCTGAGTGTGGCCCCAACAGGATTCTCAGGTGGGCTTAAAGATGGGCTGTTGGAGTGATTACCAGTTCGGGTACTTCCTGCATCATGTGTAATGGGAAGCTGCTTTTACTCCATGGGGCCATTACTTCATCAACTTATTGTTCAATAAATCCACAAGTTGTTCATTTTATTTGAAAAGTATCTCTGTAAAAGTGGTGTTTTTGTTTTGCTGAGTAACATTTGGGACCTGCTAATTCCTTTTTATTTTCACACTTTGTTTTCACATCATGTCTGGTGCATGTGACTATAACAAATGTCTTGTCCTTCTGGATATCCTATTCTGGACAATCTTTTGAAGAAGATGCACTGGTTTTGAAGCATGGCAGGAAGTTAATCCTGTGTTCTCTTCCTTAGTCTCTCAGGAACTGAAGATCCTCCGGCTGTGTGTGAGATTTCTCCATTAGTGTCTTACTTTGGAGAGGTGAGAATAACTATCTGTGGAAGCGTTTTTAAGAGCGTGCAGGTATGCATCTGATTTCCTTCCAAACACAGGTGTTTTCTTTAGCCTGGGCTTGCTGAGAAATGGTAAGATCAAGGAAACAGGGACTTGGGCTCTGTGTTACCATAATGTGGTTCCATTATGGTTTACTCTTCAGCAGTTCACTCTCAGTTTTAGCCACCTGTAAAATGAGATTTGCAATGAGGCTGCAGTTTAATTAAGACTGATGAGCACTTTGAGATCTTAATGAGAAGTGCAGAATATTCAAATTAGAAAATCCATGGGTTCTGTCCTCATTTGTGCCCATCTCCCACAGTAAGTGAATCCTGACTGAGAAGTGTGATATGTTTGTTGGCTTTAGGGAAGCCATTTCTCAAGTTTGTCCCTCTGAAAATAATTGATCCTGAGAAACCTGCTTCCATTTAGTAGTGAGAATAGGAGCTTCCCTGTGCTGGACAGGCAGGGTGAGAAATAGTAGATTGCAGGAAGACGTGTAGGCAGTGTTTGCTAGGTTTCCACATCTGTTAACTTGCAAACCAGGTACCCGCACTAGGTGTATTCCTCAACATGTGCAGGTGGTGAACTTGTTGCAATCAAGACGTTGTCAGAACAAAATGAAAACAAGGCAATTTAAGTTGACTTTTCTCTGCTAGGATTATTCTAATGATAGTTAAGGACACACCTTCCCATGCTGCTGCCCCTAAGAAGCTTGTTTCTGACATCATGTGTTACGGTTCCTTAGTGCCTCTGCTTCTTGAACCCCAGAAACACCTTCTGTCACTGGGGAAACTGTTACTGTTGCCTGTCCTTGACCTTTGTCAGTCATTCCTTGAGGACTTAAAAATAGTGCATTTACAGCCTAATAATACTGTTCTCACACCTTCTCAGGGTCTGGAGGTGTACATGAAGAACAAAGAGTTCCCTTCTCCCTTTGTACTCGACGAAAACAAAGTGGAAATGCTGGAAAATTCTTGAAGTGGGAAGCCTTTCCCTCTCAAATCGGATCCGTGTTTGTCAGATCCATTTTAAGAACTGACAGTACTAAAATGTCAGCTATGAAGTACATTATAAAAAAATTGCTTTGCAGTATCTGATTGATGCCAAATCTTTGCAGCAGTTGTGATTACACACATGTGTGAGCTCCCCAGTTCTGTTTGGTAACTTTGAAGGCTGTGCCTTTTACCTCAGTCTGTTTTGTATACTTGGATGTGAGTGAGGATTAACACTTTCTGGGTGCTAAACAGATCCTATATTTCTTATTTACTGTTGCATATGAATATGGAAAAGAGCCAGTCAAGGTCTGATAAATCAGCTTTGAATTCAAGAAGATTCAATTTCTTCAGTGCCTTGTTAGGTGTCTTGTTTGTGTTGGTGTAGTTGTTTTTTTGGTTTGGTTTTGTTTCTAAATTGTGTGCACAGCTGCAGTCAGTTTGAGGCCCCATCCTGAAAAGTATAGAAGGACTTTGGGTACTGAGGTTTTCTCTCCAGGGGTCAGTTTTTTCTCTAATCGTCTGCTGATTAGAAGATCCAATTCAGCAATTGCATCCTCTGAGCGGATCATACAGAGTCTGCTCTATGTAGAGATGTTGCTGTGCCTTAGCACTGCTTGAGACTTGGAGTCCGAAGTAGAACAGACTATTTTAGTATCTGGGCTCACTGGTGCCATGCCTAGACCGATTGCTCCTTACAGCCTTACAGTTGCAGTGACTTAGGTTTTTTTAATTAAAAAAAAAAAAAAGAGAATACTTTCACAACCCTCTGTCCTATTTGATTATAACAGTTTTCCTTTCCACTTCCTGTTTAATGTATACCAAATCCCTCAGACAAGGTTCTCTTGAGGTACCTGAAAGTAGTAAGAGAAAAAAATCCCAGTGGTAGATTTTAATGCTTAACCAAAACAAAAAAAAGAGACTTACTCTCAGCATCAACAGGGTACACAGTAAAACACCACTCTCTGCTTCTACAGTTTTGCCCAGGTGATTTTCCAGCATTCTTTCACTTAGGAACTAATTCCATAGATGCCTTTCTTTTAGATATGTTACTAACCCTAATGTAAAGATAAGTGTCAGCTAATGAAGGATGCTAATTGTCAGAACATATGTAGCCTGTGAACTCAGCCCAGGCCCTTGACTCACCAGTGATTCTTCCTGTTCAGTCTTTAGACACTGCCCTTGGAAGCTCATGCCCATCTGGTGCAGAACCTGCACTGAGCATCTCCAAGTTGTTTCAGCCTTAGTTTCAGGTGCACTCTCTGGTGGCTGGCCTTTGCATCAGAAATGTTCCATAGTCTTCCCCTAAATGTGGTGTTAGGGAAGGTAGTGAGAAAAATGTTTCATCTGAAATGTTATTTCATGCATCAGCTTCTACTGTGGAATTGCTTATGCTATTTCATTAAGTATAAATAACTTCCATGGCTTTCTGCAGTTTCTGATGTGACACTCTATTCAGAATAATAGAGAAGGGAATGGTGAAGTATAAAAATGACTTTGAGAGTAAATACAGTTTGTAAGTATGCTCAGGTTTTCCAGAGAAAGCATCTAAATGTCAGTATCAGAGTTTTTGGTTGTAAAGTGTTTCTGCATGAACTAGAGTAATGATCCTTTCACACATGCAGACCGGCTAATGACAGTTCTGATTACCTCATTTATAATGTGCAGCCAATAATTCACATTTTTGGTATTAATGAAGCATTTGTCCTTGTCACCCAATTCTGTAGTCTTTTTGCACAGTGTTTCTATGACACGTTCCATTCCTGTCAGTCAAGTTTTATATTTGAGAACAAGTTGTGTTGTGTATTTGTGAGTATTGCTCAGCAATTCGAGCACACGCTTGTTTTACACTGCGCTGTGCTGTAAAGGAAGATTTCTTTTGCTTTTTCCAATAAAAGCAAATATAGCAAATAATACAGTTCTTTCTCTTTTGAAGCTTCAGTTTCCATGCACACAGAACAGAGCTGCTGACATGGTTTTCAAGGTTGTTTTCAAGCAGAAGCTAAATTAGAATGCTGAATGCCTTGTCTCTTGGGTTTTTTATTTTCTATGACTCTGCACATTTTAAACTGGAATATAGAAACAATTTTGATAGAACTTTAAAAAAAAAATCTGTCCTGTATGTAACAAAGTCTTTGTATGCATTATAAAATGAAAAAAAGTACCTGAAACAAAGGGAAGGCCTGTAGTACTCCAGAAACTTCTGGACATCTAAGCATTTTTAACAATAAAGATGTTACTGTGATTTCTATGTGTTTGTCTGTGTTTCTTGTATGTGAAAAAAACACACTTGTTGTCTTTGTCCCTATGAATGTTGTCACCACAGCTTTAGGACAGTGTCACTGGTGGTACATCTGGAGGTTGCAGTGCCCACTCTTCAGATTACAGGGCCATATGGAACAGAGCAGAGGGTGATTCCTGAAGGGGGTTGACATTGTGGGATCTATTTTTTCATCAGAAAACAGATTATTGTGTTCTTGTCTGCAATGCTGTGTATTTTTTCCAAGCTTTTCAGCTTAGTTTAGTGAGGGAAGGGAGTCTAATTGCAGGTGGTGGTTCTTTTACTGCAGGTCAATTTGAGTAATACGGTTCTGAGTCAGTCTGGCAGGTGTTGTAGGTAATGAGCACTCGCTGGAATGCAGCTGTTACTTTGCTTTCCAATAACAGGCACTTCTTAAACAGGGCTCTATTTATAGCACAATCAGTAGGGAAAGTCAATAATACCTCACAAACGGCAGATTGCCGTCATTTGGGGGCTTAGTGCTGAACCCAGCAAATGTCAGAAGCAAATCTTCCTTTCTTACCTCTTTCCCCCCATTTATCTCTTGACATCCATGTGAAGGCTGCTGGGGATTTAAACGTGTTTTTAAGTTACATGAATCAGTAGTTTCCTGTGATAGGAAAATTAATAGTAAAAATGAATGCATGCTTTAGGCATCTTAAATTGTTCTCCTTGTTTATACTGTTCCTGCCTACCAGAATTTTTGATTGATTAGTTTTCTTAATCATGAAATGCTCAGAAAACACCAAATTTTCAGTTTTATCTTGAAATCTAGTGTAAGGTGGATTCCAAATGTAAAGGCTCAAGTGATGCATGCTAACCTGCCACTTAGACACAGCTGGGAGTGAATTCAGTGCCAGCACTTAGAGCAGCAGTCTTAAAGCAGCTGCTTCAATGCTGCCTTCTTCCCGTTGGACTATGAACCTGAGCTAGAAGTTATTACAAACGCAGTCCAGCTATGGCTCTGAATGTGTACATTACTAAACAATGCTCTTCCCTACTCACCACTGAGTATGTCCCTCCTTCTCCACAGGGAAGAGGCAGGGAACCCTTATTGCACAGAGAGTGACACAGGGCTGGAGGGCTGTGGAGGAGCAGCTGAAAGAAGGAATTGTGTGGGATGAGTGCTTCCTGCTGCGTACCAAAATTCAATGCCAGATCTTATAGAAGCGTTTATTTACACAACTGGTTAAGTTGCTTTTCACCCACTCACATCCTCTCACAGGTTCCAGCTGTCTGCTCTCAGGCCCGTCTTCCCGCATTGCCTGCTGGAGAACTGTGTGTCTCGGTTTTTCGGTGGCAGGTGATAATGACATCAGACAGCACCTCCCTGTCCTCTCGGAGGCAGCAGCGCTTGAGGGTTTTCCCTGGCCGTGCTCGCTCTCCAGGCGGAGCTGCAGCGTCCGTGCCCCCTCCAGTGCCCTGTGCCGGGACTGGACCTCACCACAGCGGCCTCCTCCCAGCTCCATGGGAGCTCGCAGGCCATCTACTGAGTTGATTTTCCTTATGATCTCCCACATGCACGTTTTCCTTTCTAGTTCTTCCATGCCAATGATTCTGTGACTGATCTCTATGTTGTAATCTCACGCCACCGAAGAACAGCGACGATTCCCAGCCTCTCCTTTGCCTCACTGCCCACCCCGGCAGCTGCGGTCCTCGCTGGGCAAGGCGCGGCTCGGCGAGATGCGCCGGGACAGCGGGAGGCAAGGACAAAATGAACGCAGCCCCGAGCCCCCCCGCCCCGGCCTGAAGGCGGAACCCATGAAGTAGACGGGGGACTCGGGCCGGGCCCACGCCGAGGGCTGCGGCCTCGGTGCGCCTCGGCAAGTGGGCAGCGCGGGCTGAGACCTCCACCTGGCCGCCCGCGGAGAGCGCCCGTCCCCACGGGGCTCCCTCAGGGCCGGTGCCTCCGCGGCGCCGTCGGGCGCACTGGGTCCCGCCTCACCCCGGTGCCACCGAGCGCTGATGCGCCGGCGCCAGAGCGGTACCGGAAGCGGTTGCCGGAAGCGGCCCCTCCGTCCCGCGGGGCGATGGCGGCAGGCGGCCCCTGAGGCGCCGCCATGTACTCGGGTGCCGCCGCCGCCGCGGGACCGCCGCGCCGAGACTTCATCTCCGTCACTCTCGGCCCGGAGGAGGTGGTCGGGGTCGGTGGCTACAACAACAGCAAGGCCTGGCGGCGGCGTTCCTGCTGGCGGGTGAGAGCCACGCGGGGAGCTGTGCGGTACCGGGGGTATCCGCGGGCTGGTTGCGGGGGGCACCTAGCGAGGGGGGAGGGCTGTTGGGCCGGGTGGTCAGCAGTGTCCCTGGGCTTAGGTGCAGCTGGAGTGTCACGGGGGACCTGGCGTGGTCCCCCAGTTCCGAGTCCGGCAGAGGCCATGGCTGTGGGCCCTGGGCGCTGGGGCGGCCGCGCGCTGGGCTCTGCTTTCGGAGTGCTCGCGGGGCAGCTTTCCGCGGCGTAGGGGTGTGTGGGGCGCGGGCTGGCTGAGGGATCTCCACGTCATGTCTTAATTTTCACGAACAAAGTTGGGACGGTGGCGTACGGTAAAATCCTGCCCTTTGCTAGTGGACAGTTGAGGGGCAACGCTGCGTTCTCTGGACAGGAATGAGGGGGGTGAGATTTGGTCTCTGTGCCTTTGTTCCCTGTGTTAAGGCTGAAGGGGAGAGTCCTGTCTTCTGCCCTAGAAGAGTAAAGGGAACAGTTCTGCTTTCAATAGGAAAGCTAAGTGTGAGGAGAGGGGTCCTCTGGCAGAGCTCTGAGAAGTGACCTTGTCTGCTTGTCGGTGGCGTGGGTAGGCAGCTTCATGTGAGGAGTCTTCGGCTGGAGAGTCTTGCGTGGGAAAGAATGAGTCAAAGGGACAAGATAACCCTTGTTACAGATAGGAGATGATGTGTAGTCACCAATAGAGGCTTTACAGGTCGTCAGATGAGGTGTATGAAGAGCTTGTTTAGGGACACAGTCTCACAGTTCTCTTTTTATTACCAGCTAGAGAAATAGGGGCCTGACTCATCACCCTTCATTTTATCCTTATTCTCTGTGAGCAAAAAAACAGTAAGATGGTGGTGAATGCCCTCATGTGTTCTTGTGCCTCATTCCTACCCGTTCCAAGACACCACAGATAAAGCTTCTTTTCCCGTCCTACCCTGATGAACCACAGGGCTGCTGGATTTCAAGCATCTTTCTGCAACGGGGAGAGAGTCATACAGTTTGCCATGCAGGTAGAACTGAAGATGACGCAGTGGGACCAGCATCTTGCAGTGTGCACAGAGAAGTGTACAGTATTCCTGTACAGTCAACAGTGCAGGTGGAAGGCAGGAAACTGCTCACAGTGTGAGCACATTGACAGTTCTGCACTGAGACATTCCCGGCCTCTGGCTGTTGCTAAGAGGATGAGGACTGTGGGAAGTGCTGTGTGGTTTGTGGGAAGGGTTGTTCCCAAGCGTAGCATTGGCAATGAAGTTCCCTCTCTGTATACCAAGACCAGAATTAGTGAATTTCAGGAGGACTGTTGGAAAAGTAACAATGACAATTTAGCCCTTCATGTTTAACTCCAGCTTCTCTCTCTGTAAACGGAGGCTAATGTACATTGGCCTCTTTCAGGTTAATGTACCATTTGCTGTCAGTTTTTCAGTGGTTGTTGCATGTACTTTAGTGTTAACAATACATTTTTGCCCAGGACTAAACTTGAAAAGATTGTGGGTTTGTCTTGTTTGTTGTTGTGGTTTTTTTACTTCATTTTCACATTGCTTCAGGTTGCTGACTTTTTTTTTGTGGTGTAGAATTTGTTCTGTGTGACAGTTCCCATGCTTGTCAGAGCCAGGGTACCTGACTTCTCTTTCACAGATTCACAGAATATCCTCAGTTGGAAGGGACCCTCTCTTTAAGCAAATGGCCCGTATGAGGATCGAACCCACAACCTGTCCAGTGATCAGTGCTCAGCTTATTCTGAGCCCTTCTTCTTTGCTGCAGTAACATTTTTAGTCTTCCTACCATTTTCTTCTGTTTCTAATTTTGCATGTGCACTCTGCAGTCACTCCCCAGCCAGGAGGAAAGAGGCTTTTGGCTGATTTCCCAGTTGATACCTGGGCAGGTGCTCAGGTCAGCCGGTGGAGGTTGTGATCAAAGTCAGCTGTAGTTGAAGCTTTCTGGGAGTCTTGGCACTTGGCAGGTTCTGAGGTTCTTGCATTAAGTGGCTCTTATGTTTTTGTGAGCTTGTTGTGCCTTGTGCTAGCTGGTTGGATTTCTGTTTTCTCTGTCATCAAAGAAAATAAGCAATGGATATATGCAGTTGGAAACAGGGTAAAATTAAACCTACTTGATTTTGTGGGTTTTAATCTGAATGAACCAATAAGAGTTTATTTTTAACCGAGTAGGCTCTTAATGTCATACTAAATGTTCTTTCTTTCACTTCTTTTCTCTCCTAAAGAAATGGAAGCAGCTGTCCCGACTCCAGCGGAGTGTCATTCTCTTCCTGTTTGCGTTCTTGGCAGTGTGTGGAGTCATTTCTTACACAAGCATGGGGGAAGCATGGAAAAGTATGTGTTCTGTACAGCTCAGAATTGTCAGAACGAGGTGTTAGAGTTAGGAGATTGTTGTGGGTCTCATAACCAGTTTTAATTTATCTTGGCAATGATTGGGTGTATTCATTAAAGTGCAGTGCTGGGATGAATTAATGTCATGTTTAAATGAGGTAATGCTTAATCAGAAATATTTTTTGTATGCCTTTTCTTTGTTTATCTTGACTAGAGCAACGTTTTGCTTTAGTTGATGTTCTGGTTTCAGCCAGGACAGTTAATTTTTTGAAGTAGCTGGGAGGGGGTGTGGCTAAGGCCTGGGTGTTATTCTGTACCACCTCAGTCATTGCTGGGCATAGGAGAGAGGAGAAAGGGACTCTCTGTGCTGGGGAGAAGGGATTCCTTGTGGTGGAGAAAACATGGCAGGGGCAGCCATCTGTATTTGTGCCTTCTGTAAATAGTTTCTTTTTCTTATACCTTTTGTTATTAATACTGTTGCCCTTAGTATTTGTTTTCTTATCTCGTTGTTTCCAGTAAATTGTTCTTATCTCAACCTGTGATCCTTGCCTTTTGTGCCTCCAATTTTCAACTCCATCCACCCCAGAGGGAAGGGGAAGGGGAGGGGAAAACAGGCGAGGGAAAGAGAGTGGCAGCATGGTTTTTGTGGTTTCAGGAAGCACTGAATTGGGGAGTACCATTCCTAAACTATGACGGTCGATTAAGATTTGAAGGCTTTGAGTGTGTTTTTTTATTATGTTTGTATGTAGATATGGGTAGCTCAAACCTAGTCACTAGAATAAGATAATCCTCTCTTGGTTTTGACTGCCTGTCAGCTTAGACATTTCAAGCATTTGTATAATACTAAGGCACATTTACCTCTGATATTATCGTATTAATTGAAAAACTGAAATAGTAGCAATTAAAAAAATCCCCGTGTGCCTTTTAGCAGCCTCCTTTTATATTAGGGAGAGGATTAATACTAAAATACACTTTGTATCTAACAATTAGTGTGTGTTTATCAATGTTCTGTGAATGCAAACACTTTTTGGAGGTGCATCTACTACTTGAATGCAGCAAACTTTTAGAAATTTCTAACTGCAACCTTAACTGTTGATTCCTTGTGCTGAGTAGTTTTGTGTGTCTAGGTATAACAAACAAATCGTTGGATGAGCAGAGAACAGAACAAGAAATTCCTGGATTAAAGCTGGCAAATCCAGCTGTTCTACCAGCACCCCAGAAAGCAGATGCCAACCATGGAGACTTCCCTGAGCTTTCACTGCAGGTAATGTGAGAAGAAGTTAGTTTTCTAACGCCACAAGGAGTTTGTGAAGGCAAATAGTGCTTGGTTCCAACAGTTGTTGTGGGGAAAGGAGTTAGAACTTGCAATAAAAGTGTGCTCTTGGTGGAATGCTCTCCTCTCAGGAAGAGCTTTGGTGTAGTATTTCTTGGCTTTACCTTTTTTATTTACGTGTTCTCTATGCTGTTTCTTACTCACTGCTCTGCCCAGGAGTGCCAGGACTTCAGGTCATAGTGACCTCTTGCTTGAGGCTTCACTCATGCACTGTGCATCAGTCTCCACTGTTGTGAGGAGCCTGGAGTCATGGTTTATCTAGGAGCTTGAGAAATAGCATCAGAAAGAGCAGATGATAGGTTTTGAAGGATTACGTTTGTGGGGAATGCCGTGGGAAAGGAACATCAACTGACTGTGTGGATTAGTGAAGCAGAGGAATACTGGTTACTGTGTTGCTGCTCGTCATGGATTTATCTCATGAATTCAGGGATTTTCAGTTAATGAATATAAAATTTTGTATGAAATCTTTTCTTCATCATGCACAAATGTACATGTATTACTGTATACTAATTCTTGGTATTTACACTGGCATTGTGTAAACTTTTTTTTTTGCAGTCTTTTTGCTAATTCTCATAAATTTACTGTGCCTAGTAAAATGGAATCAAGTATCTTTACAATCCTTTGTCACTGCCTTGTGTGAAACGAATACCTGGTAGCAGTAGAGGTAGTTTGAAAGTAATTTATCAGTGTAAACTTAAGAACTGGATAATTTTACCAAAAGTTTAAAGCAAACAAAACCACAAGGTCTTTAGCATACCTTCCATTCAGGTCAGAATTTGCCTGCTGCAAAAGAAACAAATAAGATTTATCTGGTTTATGTTTAATACTGGAATGATGTTGATTTGTGGTTTGAAATTTTACCATCTCTGCAACTTACCAAACACATATTTCTTTTTTTCCTTTATATTCTCAGAAGCCACCAAAACTACCTCATGTTCGTCGTGGTCCTTCAAATCTTCAGATCAAGGCACCACGGAGAGACGTGAGGCTGAAGACCCGACATGATACCATCAGGGCTGTAGAAGAGCTGGTCGAAGCTGATAAAGTAGAGAAAACAGAGAAATCCATTATCAGGTAGAAATGTTTCAGGCAAGGTATAGTGCTTGCCCCTGCCAAGATCCATTGAGTGTTGGAGTGAAAATTTTAAGGGCTTTTTGTTGTCTGTGTCTGAGGTTATTTTCTTTCTTTGCATGGATTTGTTCTCAGGCCTGGCCTGATAGCTGCTGATATTGCTAGGCTGATAGATTTCATTTTGGTGAATGTGCAGTTTCTCTGATTTTACTGTTTGTATCACACAGCTGCAGAGGGTTTGAAGCCCTGCGAAGCTGGCTGTATATCTAACGCACTTAGACACTCTTAACATTCAGAAGGATTCTCCGTCTCCAGAGGTTTCTGCTGTTTGTTGTAATAAATGTTAATGTAGTAGTATCAATATAATAGTGCTGCTAAAAGTGTCTTTGTCCTGGGCCAGGCTTGGAAAGTGATAGCAGTGTCAGTGCTGGTTGTGGGTTGGTGCCACTAAACACAGTGGGGCCAGGCCAAACAGGCAGAAGCCATGGACATGTACGTAGTTGTGTGTGTGTAACACCATGTGCTTACTTCTTTCTTATGAGATATCTCATTCCTTATACAGATCTAGTAGTATCTTTAACAGAGTGTCTGTGCTTCTATGGTTATGGAAGTGTTTTGATTTGGGAATAAGTGAAGGAAAGTAATGTGGATACAGAAAAGACTACTAAAAGTTCAGCAGAGGTTCTTCAGATTTGGAACATGAGGCTTGGGGGTTTTATGTGTTTGTGTTCTCTTTAGCGCTGGCTCAGATGAGCTGATCATAGCATCAGAACTGTGCGTGCCCTCAGCATTTTGGCTGTCAGTATTGTCTGAAAGTGTTTTATTGTTTCGCTTTTGCTTGTAACTCATAGAGTTAAACAGGTGGTAGTGAGAGAACTTAAAAGAGCAATGAAAACATAGTGAAGACTAGTTACAAATTTAAGGAATGAAAGTAAGAAATGAAATATGGCATTTATCTAAGTCAGAAGATATGCTGACTGTAAACAATGTAAACTTCAAAGGTCCTGTTAGCCAGGTTCCCTTAGGAAGCATACAATGGACTCAAAGGCAACATACCTGTATATTAAATGGTATTGTCGATATTGTTTGATCTTGATATGAACTTGGCTTGACTTGAAGTCCATTCTGAAGGACTTCTCCTTCAGGAGATTCTTCATAAAAATCTGTCAAAATTGATTTACTCATCTGTGGTGGCAGAGAAGGCTTGTGATCCCTTGATAGCAAAGTTAGTGCTTTGAGCATCTCGTCCTTTGTGCTTAATCGTGAGTTTTGGTGATCATCATTTGTGTGGTACTATTTAGCATTAGTAGCTACTGTGGTCATATCAGAGCTGGTAGATAACAAATTGCGTGTAATACAGCATTTTCAGGTGTTTGATTTATTTTAAGAAGTTTTTTATGAAATTCTATTGCCAAGATATTTAATGAAATTTCAAGAGCTTGTAACACACATTTCTTAATCAAGTAAAATTTCTCTGCAAAGAAAAATTCTTTCTTTGAACAGAAAACTTATCTAGTAGGCACCATAGTTATTTTTATCCTTGATACAAAATCTAACTTCTATTTTATCAAAGTATTGTGTGATAAAGGAAATGCAGAGATAAGTCCCATTCATTTGCATGATTTTCTGTGACCAAAGTAAGTCTTAATTACAGTACCTTGTATTTGCAGCTGGAGAGGAGCAGTGATAGAACCTGACCAAAGCACTGAACCTCCATCCAGTAAAATAAAGGAACCAGAAAAACCTTCATCTATGGAAGCTGAAGACCAGAAAGAACCAGGTAAATAGGACAGCTAATGATACCTTTTTTTTTGTTTGCTTTTGTGGTTGAAGTTGTGCAGTTTCTCCCCATACACATTATTTTATTTATTTATTTAAATAAAAGGAAACAAAAAGTGTAGGAGAGATTGCTTAGCTAGAACATCCTAGTTTTTCATTGTTCGTATTTCACTATACCAGCCTTCATGCTTACTAGCCTTCAGAATTTGAAAATAAATTTTAGAGACAAATCTTTGAAATACAGCCTCTGGGAGGAGGCAGATATTGCAGGACAGGATAATCTAAAGAAGGAGGGCATGAAAGAGACAGTTTCCTTTTCAGCCGTGCCTTTCCTCTTATTCTGCAAATACAGGGAAAGTGACTTCCTCCCTGAACTAAATGGAACTGTTTTTAAGGCTCACCAGAAAGCTGCAGAAGTTGTTTTTGAAGTTGCTGTGCTTGTGGAACAAAGAACCTGTTGTTCTTTTTCTGGGTTCAGAAAAGAAACTAGGAAGTTCTGGTGCGATAAACACGGTATATTTCAATGTGATGTATTTGCACTTTCGCAAGCTTAATATTTATGGGGTTAGTTGTGCTGCTTGGTGTTTCCCACTCTAGACATCTTTGTTCATAATTTTCCAAAATTTGAGCTAACGGGCGTGAAACTTTTCGTGTTCAACGTGTAACATAAACTCCACTTCATGGCAAATGGCAAGCAAAAAATCAGTACAGCTGTGGAAAAAGACATGGTTTTGCCAAGATGGAAAATGTAAATTTTCTTTCTATTTTGGTATTAAATAGAAAGTTCAATAGAAATAGTTTTGTAGAAGTGATTTTAAATTAACCAGAAAGCAGTTAGTAAAAGAGGGAAGATTAAGAAAAAATGTTGTGTTGAATTAGCTGAGGATTTTATTGTTAAACATACGTATTCGGCACCTGAATTACCATGGATCCTAATCTGGTATTTCCTGACTTACATCCCTTTGAGCTTCAGTGATACTCATGTACAACTGTGTATGTGATTATTTTAATGTTTTATTTGCAGAAGTGACAGTTTTGTAGCCAGGGAGAAATCTCTGTTTCCACTTGGATGAATTGCTGACTAGAAACACTGACTGGTTATTCTGCAGAGGAAAGGCTGTTCTGAAAAGACTAATGTGAGGGTGGTTTTTCCATTGCAGTGATGAGTTGATTTGGAAGAAACTTTCTTTTCAGTGGAATGCTGCAAAGTGGAGTGTGGTAGAGTTCCATAAGTGCCCTGCTGAAGTCCTGAGCAAGGTGCTGTTTCTCCTTTGCAGTGCCCATAAATGAGCGCCAGTTGGCTGTGATTGAAGCCTTCCGCCATGCCTGGAAAGGGTACAAGGATTTTGCCTGGGGCCATGATGAGCTGAAGCCTTTGTCCAAGTCCTACAGTGAGTGGTTTGGACTTGGGCTTACCTTAATTGATGCCTTGGATACCATGTGGATTTTAGGCTTAAAAGAAGGTAATTTTTTTCATCTTCCATTTTTTTCCCTGTAAAGTAATTCCTTAATTTCTCTTCAGGCAGTACATGTTCAGAGTTCTTTGAGGAGAATATTTATTACATGTGGCCTATAAATTTAGCTTTCCTGTGAGGGTAAATACATACACATGTACATATGTATACACAATGTATATATTTGGTAGAATTTGAGGGAAGTTTTAATAAACCTCCTGGTCTTTGTTTCTGTACTAAAACCCCAATGCTTACCTCTGTGCCATTATACAGCGACTGGAGGCTTTCTGCCCATCACTCTTGGGTAGTTTGCCTGTATGTTCCTTGCTTGTGTTTTATCAGACCTAGTATCAATATTTCATATATGGATTTGAGGAGGCTGTAAGGAATCCATGGGTGGAGAAAGGGAGTGCTCAGTGCCTCCTTCCTGAATTGTTTTGCTCTCTGTATTTTTGAGTTATTTTGGAAATGACCATGTTAGAAAACTTTCAAACAGATTTTAAAAACTAAGCCAAAAATTTTTGCAATTCTGTTGCAAAAAACTTAAATGATTAATTAAGTGTTTTAGACCTTTTCTTTTTTGTTGGTTGTTTGGGGTTTTTTGTTTTTTTTTTTGGTGGTGCAGAGGTTTTTTTTAGTGGTATTCAAAAAATTCTGGAACTGTATCTATTGAACCATGGTAGATAGCCACCTTTATAAACTTTTATTAATCTTGCAACTTCTTCTGTCAAGCTAGGGAGAACAGAGCTGCCAGTGAGGGTACAATAAATACTCAAAATATTTTATGGTTCTGTCTCTTGTACCTTTGAAGTTTGTGTAAAATAATATGTCATGTATGTGCAGCTCTAGGCCAGAGCAGGCTATCTTGAAGTTTCATCAAGTTGTCCATGTGCTGCTCTTTTTTTCCTAAAAAATTAATTGTGAACTGAGTAGAGTTTTAAAAATAAAATATTAGTATTAGAGAGGTATTGAAAATGGGTTCTTGGTGAGGGCTTCTTCCTATTTTATATCGGTTCTGGTGATTGCCTTAGAGAGCTTCTGGGGTTTCTTCTGAGTAACAAATGCTATGTAAATGCAAGTTCTGTTTGAGGCTGCTAGTCTTTCTTATCAGCTGATGAATGCAAAAGCTTCTGTGGCACAGAACTCTGCCTTTGCTGTTGTACTGCTGACAACACTGACAGGGATATTTTTTGTAATTTTTTTCAATGTGCCCAACATCCTGTATTTGCCCAGCATCGAAGACCAGAGGGCGCAAAGGCATCCATTTGCTTTAGAGTTTATCTCCTAAGGAGTGCCTTCCATTTCTGGCAAACTGGTTGTTCTGCTGCTTCTCTCCTGCTACTTCCAGCAGGAGTTTCTGGAAGCTGTGAGATCGCTGAAATAGCTCAGCCTCCAATTGTGAGGGCTAAGCTGACTCACATGCACCATGGAGAGAGGCCCTGGGCCAAAGCAGACATTGAGTGATGCTGCTGCTCAGCTGGTTGATGAACCTAATACAGCTTTTGTTTTAAACCTTTTTTTAAATTAGTAGTGTGATAAACAACCATTTTTGTTTCTAGAGAAAAAAATTGCAACGCCTTGGGATTTTGGGTGTTAGGTGCTGAAGCAGGAAGCTCCTGAGGACATTGCTAGGCTAAAGCTGTTAACTGAAAATGTTACCTGTTATCTTGGTAGGTAACAGCTTTGGTTGAAAAAGATTTAATTAAATCTAGAAGGCTTTGTGGAAGTGTGACTAATTATCTGACAAGTCAAATGGATGGATTTGAAAGATTTTAATTTCTGGACTATTTTAATAAAGAATTCCTCTATTTCTTCTTTTCTTAAACTATTAAGGACTTTCTGTTTTGGTGGATATTTCTGTCTGTATGCATCTGTGGTGTGTGCTGAATAAGAGCTAAGCCAATGGTAATCAAATTTCTGCCAGCATGTGCTCTTCATTTTAATTTTCCACCTAAAATTATCATCTCTGTAGACAAATATAAGTAACTGTCATGGATATATGGAGTACTCGTGTCTCTAGTTGTTGGAATATGCCAGAAGTTCATAACTGAACTACCTCTTATGCTTTGCAGAGTTTGAAGAAGCAAGAAAATGGGTAGCAAATGATTTAGTATTTGATAAAAATGTGGATGTGAACCTATTTGAGAGCACTATCCGTATCCTGGGTGGCTTGCTGAGCACTTACCACCTCTCCGGAGATAGCCTTTTCCTCGAAAAAGCTGTGAGTGACTGGCCTTACAAATGAAACTTGGTTATGTATTCCATATTGAACAAAGTTGAGGGAAGATTCCTCAGGAAGTTAAATGTTGCTGGTTTTTAACAGTTTCATGTTTAAAGTGGTGGGAAAGGCATTTACCATTAAGCTTTGAAGGCTTAAC
This sequence comes from Pachycephala philippinensis, assembly GCA_013397055.1. Taxonomy (NCBI): domain Eukaryota; kingdom Metazoa; phylum Chordata; class Aves; order Passeriformes; genus Pachycephala; species Pachycephala philippinensis. Next base: position 246,223 of record VWZT01014170.1, on the reverse strand, counting down.
CTCTGCTCTTTGTACAACCTCAAAGCCTTGCTGTGTTTGTCACTTGTTCTTGTGTGTCTGCTCTTCTGCTGATGAATAGCTGACCATCATGAAGTTCATGAAACAAAAGAGGAAATAAATGATTGGCAAAGGGTAATAGTTGTCTATTGTTGCCCTTTCTGTGTGTCTTAACAGCATCAGCCACCTCATCAGATTAGCTAGATCAGCCAGTGACTGCATGATAGGGATTGCAGCCTCATATGAGGCCTGCAGTGCTAAGGACAAAGTGGGAACTCTGCTCATTACTATGAATAAGTTCATGACTTTTAAAATTTCTTTAATTGCTTGCATCATCTAAAATTAACCTGCTATTCTATCTTTTTCTGTCTGCTTTGTGAAGAAAATCTAATGGGATGTGCATATGTATATATTCATTTTTGTTTTGTTTGTTTTTTTGTCCTGTGCTCCTGGGTTTTCTTTAGAAAGACATTGGAAACAGGCTTATGCCAGCATTCAAGACCCCCTCCAAGATACCATATTCTGATGTCAACATTGGTCGGGGCACTGCACATCCCCCTCGCTGGACATCTGACAGCACTGTGGCAGAGGTGACCAGCATTCAGCTGGAGTTTAGGGAGCTCTCTCGTCTGACTGGAGATGAGAAATTCCAGGTATGGAAGAATCAGTTGATGTCTCTCTCTTTTTCCATTTCTCTGCAGCTCCACCACTGACTCTCCATCAGTACTCACGGTCTCAGAAGTCTGTAAGTTATGAGAAATAAGTTGTGCAACCCTAGATGAGGGAAGAAAAAGAAACAAAATATTCTGATTATTTTATTGTATACCAAAAGTAGTAGTGGAGATGAGTAATTATTTTTTTTCCTCAGAAACAGCTTTTAACTAAAAAAAATTAAAATTTCTGAGTGTGGTTTCTTGATGGCATTATCTATATGCAGAGAACAAAACTGAAATGTTACCATCCAAGGAACTAAAATGTCACTCACTAGATAAGAGTCTGAGAGCAGGTCATCGTATAGGGAAAAGATAGTTGAAATAAAAATAATTTCAGAGAAAATAATATTTTCCACTTTTCGTTTGCTGATGTTATTATTTTGAACTGTATCCAGAGCTCAGTGTTGAAGAATGCAGTAATTTAAAGAACCTTAGCTATTGCTAAATAGATTCATGTAGTTGTTATTTTTGCTGGACTTCTACTTTGCAAATCTGAGTAAATCTTGAGTGCTGTAATACTGGCTTTTGAGTGGGCTTGCCTTCAAGGAAAGGAAACAGTTATAATTGCTTCAGAGTACTTGAACGTACCCAGAACGTCATATTTTGAGAGTCCGAAAGTTTGAAATCTTGAATTTAATATATTGCTCTAGCTGAACTTGATGCCCCTGATGCTAATTTGGGGAAGCAAAGTTACAGATTTGTTACTGGACTATAGTGACTAGACACAGTTCTGTACCTCTTTTATACCTCTAATTTATGTTTGCTATTTTTTTTCTTGTAGAAAGCTGTAGATGAGGTGATGAAGCATGTTCACACCCTCTCAGGGAAAAACGATGGCCTTGTGCCTATGTTCATAAATACCAACAGCGGGCAGTTCACCCACCTGGGGGTCTACACTCTGGGAGCCAGAGCTGACAGCTACTATGAGTATCTGCTCAAGCAGTGGATTCAGGGTGGAAGGAAAGAAAATGAGTAAGTTCTTTACACTTCTCATATTGATGTGAGAATTAGGTGAGCCATAAAACTCTGTTGTAGTTTGCTGCTTAAAGAAAAATAATGCATGTGCCCAAGAGTCGGCTGAACTTAACACTGTTTTTAAAAGCAAGCTGAGCAGAAAGAGAGACCTTTGGTAACTTGATGAAAGAACACGAGGAGACTTAGCCTTAGTCTCAAAACTTATTCTCCACAGAAACCTTTTCTTCCGCAGGTCATCAAATGTGAGGAGTGTCACAGACGGGAGATGAGAATGAAGTCTTTGCAATAGATATTGAGCATAATTAGACACTTCTGAAATACTGTGGGCATTTCCTTTCAACAGTGATGTCTGTGTTTGCTCTAGGTTTGTTAGTGAAGGGTGAAAGGAGACAGAAGTTTGATGTTTGTGTTATCTTCTCTTTAATTCCAGAATCCCAGACTGGTTGGGGTTGGAAGAGGTCTAAAAGCCCATCCTGTCCCACCTCTGCCTTGGACAGGGACACATCCCACTATCCCAGGCTGCTCCAAGCCCCATCCAACCTGGCCTGGGACACTTCCAGGGATGGGGCAGCCACAGTTTCTCTTGGCAACATGTGCTAGGGCCTCCCCACCCTCACAGGGAAGAATTTCTTCATAATACCCAATATCAATCTACTTACTTTCAGTTTAAAGACCCTTGCTCTATCACTACATGCCCTTGTAAAAAGTCCCTCTACAAGTCTCATATGTTTCTTTTATCTGTACTGCATTAGTGGACGAGTGTTTGCAAGGAGTTAAAGATGTTGGAAAATAAGCTTTCCTTTAAGACAAGTCTGCATATAAGCTAATTATGTTAGACTTGTTAATTTCAAGGAGTTTAATGCAGACAGAGCAAAAACGTGCCTCTTGGAGGCATTTCTGTGTGTTAGAGCAGATGCCTATCTACAAACAGAGCTTTTATCACTGCTCTTTCCAAGCCTTATCTCGCTGTAAATGGAGAACTGGTGTCTTTGGGACCACAATGGCATTTTGTGAGCCTCACAATTATATTAATTAGCAGGTTGCTTTCCATATTGAAAGTATGTGAAAACAAGGAAAAATCAAATTAAATACTGTGAAACAATGTTTGACAATGAGAGAGGTCAATTGGAAAAGATTGCTCAAACTCTTTGAATCTCCATCTTTGGATGGGGGTACTAAAAATTGCTTGAGTAACCACTCAGACAACCTGATGTAACTGAGTCTGCCTCAGACCAGAGGGTTGAAGTAGGGACTTCAAGAGGTCCTTCCCAGCCTAGATTTTCTGTGATTTCAATAACTGCTTCCAAGGATTTTTGAAATAAAATCTGGTTATTGCCTAGAAACAGTTGCAGGTGCTTTCTTTAATATTTGAATAAGTATTAAAGTATTATTATTTACTTTTCAAGTAAACCCAGTATTGCTACATAGTAGTGATAACCAGTTAATGTCATGGTGATGGTTACTGAGGGGGCTTTTTAAGTTTTCACGTTTAGTTAAATATTATTCTTTAGACTGAAGTAACAGCCACCTAAATGATTGTGCTGAACATCAGCTATGATCAAATATGTTCTGACTGTGTGCATGTGAGCCAACTGGGAATGATTTTTTTCACAGGCTGTTGGAAGACTATATGAGAGCCATAGAAGGAGTGAAAAAGCATCTTCTTCAGAGATCAGAACCCAAGAAGCTTACTTTTGTAGGAGAGCTTGCTCATGGCCATTTCAGTGCCAAGATGGTAAGAAATACAACTGCAAAAGAAAACAGAAAAATCATTACAAAATATAAGTAAAACCCAACACAGAGGCAAATGCAAAGTTTTTCCCTCTCCAAAGGAAAAAAAACCCCAAACCAGCAAAAACCCAAAACTCAAGACTATATATACATACACATCTGTCCAGTGTGATGGCAGTAATGACTAACTGCCTTGTAGATACTAACCACATGTGCAAACCGGGGGCCTTTACTCCCGGTTTTGTTCCTTCAAGACTGAACATTTTGATGCTGGAATGAAATTTTCTTTGTGTTTTGGTCATAAAATTCCAGTGTCTGAAATTGTTGAGACCATACCTATTTTATGTATTATTCATTTTCCATAATTGAAAAATATATGTAGACACTTGCACACCTGTGTTTTCAGATTTGCCTTCAAAAGAAGCATGTAATCTAATATTGCATTATGGGGTTAAAAAAAAATTTTTTTTTGGAAGTTTCTGTCCATTACTGACATCTTTTTTATTTTCCTGCCTGGAAGATTCTTGAGTAAAACAGTATGCTGTTTGCTGTAGGGAAAATTGATTGATCTTAACCCTCTGCTCCTAATGTGTGCATTTTAAGATCTTTCAGTTAAAAACCTCATGCAAGTGCAGGTATTGTTATGTGTGCATGGCTTGTCTGAAAGAGAAGTTATGTATTATTAATATATGTATAGCCTTTCCTGATGTAGTATTTTTAAGATACTCAGTTCTAGTTTTCAGCATGTACTTATTGGATTTGAATTTCCCAAAAGCTCTCCAAAAAGACTTGTTGTGAGTAAGACCAGAGTCTGGGTTTTGGGTAGAGGGGGCTGCCCCATCCCAAGATAGGACAGAACTGAATTGAGACAGATAGATTTGGCTTAGGTGTCTGTATGTGTCAGAACATTTTCTTCTGTTTCAAGGAGTCATAATTTTGGTTTTAATCCATTATTATTGGGCAAAAGGCTGGACAGGTCTCTTACCCTGGCCAGCTGGAGAAATGGGGGATGTTTGGCTCCTATGTCTACGCTGACCTTAACAACCCACAACTTTCCTTAAGGACTGGACAAAGCTTTTAAAGGTCCATACAGGGGCATCTGAGTGGTTTTACTACATTTTTGCATGATGAGACCTGAGCTTTGATTCTGAATATTGAGAATCATTTGAGATCCCATATGTGACATTAATCTGCAGTGCATACTTTCTTATATCAATGGTAGATTAGCCCCAGAATGAGGACAACCAAGACTTTACGTGGTTCTGTTGACCCCCTGCATGAGCTGATGACACGTATGCTTCTGGTAAACCAAAAGACACTCTCCTTCCTTTCAACATAACCTGAGACCTTTTTTTCAGAAACTTGTCATAAAAACACATTCTTGTACATTTTTGAAATTAATGATTTCTGTAATAATGCTGCCGGCCTCATGCTACATTACATCAGATTGTTAAAAAGTTATCCTCAAGTTGTTGGTACCAGAAATGTGTTGTGAAGAAAAGACAGAATAAAAAAATTTAAAAGACAAAGGTACACTCACGCCCCCACTACCTCCCCTTGCTGCTTGATGTGTAACTTCTCTTGTCTTGTCTTACAGGATCACTTGGTTTGCTTCTTGCCGGGTACTTTAGCACTGGGAGCTCACAATGGACTGGCTGCTGATCATATGAAACTGGCTGAAGCTCTTATAGAAACCTGCTACCAGATGTATGCTCAAGTAGAGACAGGCCTGAGCCCAGAGATCGTACACTTCAACCTCCATGCACAGAAGGGCCACAAGGATGTGGAAATTAAGGTGAGCAGATGGCTGGCCTGAACTCCAGTTCCATGATTTCTCTGTAGCTCTATTCTGCTGTCGAACTCCTGGCCAGATATTAGGGATGGGGTTTGTTGTGGAGCAGTTAATTCTTTTGCTGCCTTGCCTTCTAGCTGTACCCGAGGCTTTGGTTTTAGTTACCCCAGCAGTATATTTAGAAGCTGATTTATGTGTAGCAAACTCTTAGGAGCAGATGGAGATGGGAATAATTACTTTTCTCCCTGCATGTATCCTTGAGGAAATTTCCTGTCTGAAATACTCTTGCCATTTTTTCTCTTGCAGCCTGCAGACAGGCACAACTTACTGCGACCAGAAACTGTGGAAAGCCTTTTTTATATGTACAGATTCACTGGTGATAAGAAATACCAAGACTGGGGCTGGGAAATCTTGCAGAATTTCAACAGATACACCCGGGTAAGGCCAGCTTGTAGTGACCTTGTTCTATCAGGACTGTATTTGCTCACTTGCTTTCTAACACCAACTTTGAAAACATACTATATTTCATCAGATAACTGGGGGGGAATTTTTAAGTATATACAGAAAAATAGTTTTCTTACAGATTGAGATACACTGTTCAGTCCATATAGTGAAAGAACTTGTACTACATTGATGAAAAAGTGAAATGCAGAAGCTGTAGGCAAGACTACCAAAGTGTTAAAACCTCTAGTTTTTAGACTTCAGAAGCTGAGAAGGACATGGCTGGATTGAAAGAGCTCTTCAATTAAAGTTGACAAAGAAAAAAAATTAGCACAAAATGGCATTAATGGTTTAATAGAAGGTTTTTCTGTTCATTCTGACTACAGTGCTCATGGAGATGTCACTGATATGCTGTGAAAGTGTGGTACCAAATATCAATGGTCTTCTCTTAAGAGAAATGGATACAAGGCTTGGGCCAGTTCTAATGTAGCAATCACTGGTTCCTTCCTGTATATTTGTCCAGAAACTTCAAAGGGAGGTTCTTTGTGGTACTTCTCTACCCTAAGTACAAATGAATATTTTGCTTCATTTATCGTTGTGGTTTCTTTTAAAATGCAATGAGATTTTTTTTTTTTTCATTACCAAAGCTTTAAATGTAAATGAAAACCAAGTATGAAATGAAAAACATGCTCCAAGTGCATCTGGATGTTAAGTAAAAAATTATTTTAGGTTATGTAAAGGTACAATTTTTTTTTTTCCCCCACAGGTTGCTACAGGTGGTTATACTTCCATTAACAACGTTCAGAATCCCAGTAATCCAGAGCCACGGGATAAAATGGAGAGCTTCTTCCTTGGGGAAACACTCAAATACATGTTTCTGCTGTTTTCAGATGACATAGACTTAATCAACCTTGACAAATATGTCTTTAACACAGAGGCTCATCCACTCCCTATCTGGGTGCCAGCATAGACTCTGCATCGGTGGATCTTCCAGTCGTGGCATTTTTATCTTCAAGTCACTTTACTTTTCAGGGTTTGAGGAGAGATGCTATAATGCACCTTTTTTGACTTCAAACAACAAACAAAAGCTTGGGAAAAGCATCTCTGGTTTGAAGAAACCATGTCAGTCTTAAATCTAATCCCTGGTTCTGGGATGGGCAAAGCTGTGCCATATGAAGCTGGTTTCCCTGGTACTTATGATGAGGTTCAGAAGGCAATTGTAGTGTGGACCATGACATTCTCGGGGCTCTGGTGACCCAGAACTCACTTATGTCAGTGTTACTAAATGCTCATTAAATACTGGGAATATAGAGAGTTGTCTTAGGGCACAGGGTTGTTCCTGGAGAGCAGGAATAAGCCTACAGTTTTCTGGTTTATTCTGGATTCACTGAAACACTGGATTACAGAGCCATTCCTTTGTCAGACTGTGACAGTGGTTCAGGTGGAAAGTGGAATGAACAAAGAGCTGTAGTGCTGTCCCAGGGAGAAGCTGTCAGTATTGCTGCTGGTACTCCGATCTCATTCCAAACTCCCGAGCTATGCTGCATCACCTTAGGAGAAGGAAGAGGCAGCAGAGTATCTGTTGTATAGTGTCTTAGTTTTGTAGAGCACTTTGAACAGGCTATTCAAGCTGTGGCTGAAATGAATGGTGAAAGAGAATTTGCTGCTGGTTTGGCTCGAAGTGGTATATAATTTTGTAGAGGTATTGCAGTTTTTTAACTTACCTGCAGGAATGCAGGAGATAATGTGAAATGCAAGTAAAACTACACGTGCATTTTGTATCTTATTTGCATCAGTTAGACTCAGGTATTCTGACTGAAAGCTGCTTTCTGAGGTTGGGCACTGGGAAAGCTTGTGAGTATATTATCAGCCTCCTTCCGTCCCTTCCTGTTCAGATATCACATCATGGGTGTTTGTTGACTCAAAACAAGCTTACAACTAACTCTACAGCAAATTTCTTGTTGTTCATAATTTCTTGGACCGTGGAGAAATTTTCAATTATTTTTTTTCCTTAGGAGTACATTGGGTATTTTCAGTAGTAGTGTTAAAAGCAGACAGTCTAAAGATATTACAGCAGTTCTAGGCCCCAGTAGAACTGGAGAGACTAATTTCAGTTACTTGAAGACAAAGTAGACCCAGGTTTTTTAAGAATCTTATGGGAGCCCCGGGATCTTTCATTTTTATATGTGCACACTTACAGATTTTAAGCCATGAATTTGGAAATGAGCTTTCTGGAGTGCTTTTCCTTTTGGATATGGACTTGGATATGGACTTGGACAGTCCGTCTTCATGGATGAGATCTCAGAAACCTGATTTTTCACATTTCTGGAAAAGGTTGGTCACACTGAAAGTCTCTTTCCCCTGTGGCAGTGGGTGTGATGGGCAGGGCCAGGAGGTGCAGTCCCCACTAAATCCAGGGGTCCCTGGCCGTTAATGGAGCTGACTGAATTTGCCTCTAATGTTTCATTTTTCTAGTGGCTGAGGGAGGTATTTTACAGTAATTGTAACCTTTGATTTGTAAAGTAAGATGCATCTTTATTTGTTTTATGCTGATCCATTCTGTTTGCTGGAGTTACAAGTTACTCTTGGGACCACTATTTAAGTCTTTTAGATAATATTTATCATTCCATGTACTAATGGAAATGGAGAAATTTTACAAATTATTTAAATGCACATTTTTCTGTCATCAGGGGGACCCTGTCCTGGGATTGACAGGACATGACTAGTCAGTGCAGAATGTTAATGTTCCTCCTGTTCACATGCCAGCAGTAACTCTGGCAACGAGCTTCTCACAAGTGTAGTAACTGGATTCCACTATGGCCTTTGGCTGCACAACTGATTTGCTGCCAAGGCTTCTGTTTTCTTTGGCACAGCAACAAATGAGGATAGTGCAGGTGAAATGTGGAAGGAAACACCTTCAGGTTTTTTGTTCGAGAAGCAGGTTTGTGCTGCTGAGGAGCTGAGCTTTGGCTAAAAGCTAAAGGCTTAAAATTGGAGACTAAAGGAAAAAATGAAAAAACATAAATTCAGTGACCATACCTAGGGCCTGCTGCCCTGTGTTGCTCTGGCCTTGCGCCTTTGAACAAAACTAATTTTGAACCTTTAATTATGACTGTGCTATGGACTGTAAAACTTCCAGTGTTTGGTGTTTCACCCAGAGAGTTGCCTGACTGAGGCAAGAGAGATTTCCTAGAAAATTGAATACCTATAAATGCTTACCAAAAATCTTCTGGTTTTGAAGTTGTACACAAGTCTTAATGTAATTGATTCTACAAATGGGACTATGGGAGTCTGTGTGATTTTATTTTTTTGCCTTATGATTGGCTTGAGAGTAATAATTCATTTCCCAATGAGTTGAAGGAGAGAAGAATAAACTGTCACTTTCCCAAACATGTCTTGTCTTTTAGCATAGCCTGTTGGTCCAGCTGATTTCAGTGTAGTTCCTCTGAAGATGTCTGAGTGGAAGTGTGCTTTACTGGTGACCAGTACAGAGCACTTGAGTGACAGCAGTGCACACCAGGATTCCTTTGTGTAGATTTTCACCTCAGCAACTGGAATCTCTTGGACAAGTTAAAACCAAAACTAAAACTCCCCCAACCCACAACCATGGCTAAGACTGATAGTCTGTTTTAGATAACTGGTCACTAGTGGAGCTCATGACCCTGTGTCAGTCATGACCATACCTCTGCTCTTCCAGTAGCCCTCTAATATTTCCTTTTTCTCTAAAAATAATACTGTTTCAGCCTTTAGGTGTCTCGTGCAACCATCCTGTTCCGGGCTGTGATGGTTCTTGGACCTTCCAGGCAAGCTTTTCATATTGCTGCCCTTTGTAACAGCTCATTCTGAGGAGGCAAGCATGGAGCCCAGACAGTTATTTGGCCTTTTGTGTTTCTTTTGATGCTCAATGAGGTGTAGGTGGGACACTTTGGAAAAGGGAGTTCCCACCATCATGGCACAGGAGAGAACAGTGTCCCAGCCAGCCTAGAACCAGCTCAGCAGGCTGCTGTGTCCTGTGGCAGCTGGACCCAGGGGCTCAGGGGTGGCTGCCTGCTGCAGCTCCTGCGTGCTGCTCCTGCACCCGCTCCACGCCTGCGGATTTCACCCAGCTGCTGATGATCCCGGCTTCAAGCTTGCGCACCTCCGTGACGGACGGGGGGTCAGCTGGGTTGTGTCCCCTAGGGAAAGCAGAGCAGTATCAATTACTGGACAGTGGGGTTTTGTCTCCAGCGCAGGCAGAGCCTGTGATCTTAAGGACAGAGACTGACTGGTTTGTGCTTCACATTTATGCACTGGAAACCAAGTTGCAGTGTCAGATCCCCAGTGCAGTTGGGCAGCAGCCCCAAGCTTGCCCTTGCACTGCTGGCTACTGACCCCTCTGCTCCAGGCCCAAAGGCAGATGGCTAATGCCATGAGGCACTGGACTACTTCACATGACTGATTGCTGCAGACTGTCTCACACTCGTGCCAATCTCTGTGCAAGAAAACAATCTAATGACAGTGGGTGAGCTGAGTGCCAAGTTCTGCACAGCTCAGCATCCCTGGAGCCCTGTGCTGGGGAAGAAGATCACTCTTCCACACAGGGCTGCAACAGCCTGGTACCATCCTCTTTAAGTACTTCACCTGTGCTAGGCACTGGTGAGGCCGCACCTCAAATCCTGAGCTGAATTTCAAGTCCATCTTGACAAATAAGAGATTGAAGGGCTGGAGCGTGTCCACGGAAGGGAACGGAGCTGGGGAAGGGTCTGGAGCACCAGGAATGGCTGAGGGAGCTGATGGGAGTTTGTAGCCAGGTGCAGGTTAGTCTCTGCTCCCAGGTAACAAGGGACAGGACGAGAGGAAACAGCCTGTAGTTGAACCAGGAGATCTTTGGACTGGATGTGAGGGAAAAATCTTGTCATGGAAAGGGTTGTAAAGTATTGGAACACGCTGCCCAGGGAAATGTTGAACTCACCATCTCTGGAAGCATTCAAAAAACTTGCGGATGTGGCACTTGAGGACATGGTTTAGTGATGTTGGGTTGATGGCTGGACTTAATTATCTTAGAGGTCTACTCCAACCTCAACAACTCTATGATTCTATGATTCTAAAGTATCTCCTGGTTTGGGCTGTGGCTTGTGGATCCTGATCCAGGGCATCAGGATTTTGCCAGCCAAAGGAGAGTTCGGTACTTACCGGAGATCAAGGTGATGGGCACCTCCTTTAATGGTCAGTGCAATCAGTGAAGGGCTGAGGCTGCTGTTTATCTGGGAGGAGAAGGAGCAAAGACCAGTTCTCACCAAGTTATGGGAAGAACTGGACATGAGTTCTGAGAAGTGGAACATGATCTGGGCAAGACTGAGGAAAAGCATGGGAAGACATCTGTGGTACGGCTGGTATCCACAGCTAACAGTCTGAATGAACCAGATCACCTGTCCCAAATGAAGGGAATGTTTTCCCTAAGGTGGGAACTTTCAGCTGATTGCAGCACAGGGAGTTTGAAGTTAGGTCTTCTTTGGGCCCATGCACCCTAAGCAGCCTGTTTCTCCTGCAGCTGGGATTCCAGGCCAGCCTAAAACAAGGAGCTTCTTACTTAATCAGGAGCTCAACTAACTTGAAATCCAATCCTGGGTCATTTTTGTTTTTAAATTTTAAACTAGACACTGACAGCACTCTGAAGTTTTGTTGAATCTAAGCCAAAACATGTTCTGGTTTGAATTACTGCTCATAGCACCCACCTGGTCTCACCAAGTGTGCTGGGACTGGAGAGAGCCAGGAGTATGTGGCTGACAGCACTGAGACCATGTGTGGACAAAGGAACAACAGGTTGTGGTTCAGCCCCTGGGTGTGGGGTAAGGAAGGTCCTGCTATGTCTGCACTAGTGAAGCCACATTTGTTCCATCAGTATTCCTGGCTGATGGACACTACTCAATGTGTCTGTCATCAGTGCTGAGATTCCTCAGTGGTTCACCATGAAACAGCTGCTCACAGAAACTCAGGCTAAAACTGAATTGCCAGTGCTGCTCTGAAAACAACTGAGGGTGGTATGTCACCGGCAAAGGCTGCTCTGTGCTCAGGGTACAGGAGTGCACACACTTACCCCACCTCCAGCCCATGGGTCCAAGTCTCCATTTGAAAAAATTATGTTGCTTGCACTTTTCAGGTCTGAAATTCAGAGAGTTCATAATTGAGAGGTCTCCTTCCCACCCAGTTATCCAAATGTGTTTGGCTTCTGCAGCAAACATGGCCAAGCACAGAAAATATTGAAGAATTGAACAAATTATTGGTAGTTTTTACATTTTCCTCTTCTGTCCCAAAGAGATACAGGAAGGTCTGTTTGGCTCAAGTCAGCACAAGGCTATGACTTCCTGCCATTAGTGTGCTGTGCCTGTCCTCATGGGGCTCAGCTGGACAGAGGCAAACAGGGAGACAGCTACAGGGTAACACAAAGGGACAAACAATCAGCACAACTCACCTTCTCCCCAAAAGTTTGTCTGCAGCCAGTGTGCTCGTGGCCTCACACGCCACTTCTTCCAACAGTACTGCTCACGCATGGACTCTGTGAAGGGCATCTCAGGGAACATGTCCGTCACATTGTTACTGTTAAATGTTAAGTTGATCTAGGTGCAAACCTAAGAGAAGCACAAGAGCTGCCATGGGACAGGGGCATAGCCAGGACAGCCGCTGAAACTTGTTGGTGGCTCCAACCCCTTACCTGGTAGTCCCAAGCCTCTGCGTCTGAGCCAATGCCGCAGCCTGTGGGGTCAGCACAGGACTGGTACAGCTGGTAAATGTCGTAACACTTTGCCAAGCCAGAGGAGTTGTAGAACACCCCTGCCAGGTGGGAACACAGCACAAAACCAGTCAGTAACGCTGCTGTCTCAGCCACCGCCTCCCACATGAACTTCATGGCCAAAACCGAGCTAAGGGCTGAGTGAGTGTGCAAGGATGGGACAGAGCTCACAGAGCCTGTAACTGTGCGAAGTTACAATCCAGCTTTATGGCAAAGCTTTTTCATGGGGCTGACAGTATGTCACCGGCAAAGGCTGCTGGGTTATTGCACCCAATTCAATGAAATACTGTCCTGTTTAGACCATTTCCTTTGTAATGGGTTAAAAGCCTGCACAGCAGGCAGGGCTTCAGCCATGCCAGGTTCAGCAGGTCCCTCTGGCACCTTGCTCAGCTTACTCCTCTGATTTCCCAAGAAGAAAACTCCTTCCAAGCCATGCCATTCTGGTATTTTATTCAGTTTCTTTTGCGGCTCTGATTGCTAAATGTGGATCAAAAATCTGGCACCCTGAGCCCTACGATGCTCAAACAGATGTTGGGACACTGGTTTTGTTTATCATGAACCAAGCAAACCTGAAGTGACAGCAATACCACTTGAGACGTGATGGGTAAGTGCTGGTCTGGTTCTCTGCCGGTGGAGGAATGGATTCACATTCAGGAGACAGAGCATTACTGTCCTGGAAAAAATCAGTGGCCAACACCAATGCTATCTCCATTCACCTGTTGCCAGTTCAGCATCACAGCCCATGGCACTACGTTCTGCCTGGCAGGAGGTGGGCTGCTGCAGCACATGCAGAAAAAAGGCAGTGTTTTCCTGTATGACGCAGAGGGGCAAGTATGGAGAAAAGCCAGTCCCCTGACTAAAGTTCTGGTGGATCATTCCTCTTGCATGATTAAAGTCCACCGAGTGAATGCAGCTGGGGAGACAGGGAGAGGCAGGAGGTGCTCCCCTGCACCTGGGAGGAAGAAATCCACCCTTGGCTTGTTCATCTCAAAGAAACAAGACTCCCACTCTGCCTCACAGAAGAAGTAGCATGTGAATACATCCAGCAGATCTGAAAGTGTTTGACAAGACATAAGTGTTTTAATAACTCTTCTAGCTGCCAGCCAAACATCTTTAGCAGTGATTTAGGATTGGTACATTTCTGACTTGGTGCACATACATTATTTGGACAAAAAAAAAAATTAGCTTCCAGTCATACTAAATTGCATTAAACCTGTAAGAATTCCTTACATCTTTTTTTTTGTGTCATTCAGAACGTGTTTTTCTGAATAATGACCAATGTAGAACTCATTTTTAATAAGCAACTTGAGAGATTTTATGAGGAACTCTTCAAAAATTCTTCTAATTCTATCTCTACTAATAATTTCCTTACAAACACTGCTGGCTGACAAAATAAGTGCTCACAAAGATAAATGTGTATGTGCATATACACGATGTATTTAAGATTGCCTTGCCCCTGGATTAAGACCACAGGACACGGTGATGACAACCTTGTCCTCAACAAGTAGACCAGGAAACTTCCTTCAGTGAATGTGCACTGAGTCAGTTACTGCTGGAGCCAGAGTATGGGTAAACGTCTAGAAAAGAACTAAGTATCTCAGAAGTCCACATCTCATGGACAGACAACAGGCTGTGGGGCTGCAATGCCTGAGAAACACAACAAGAATAAGCTGGGAAAGGTGAGAGAATGAACCTATGGGCCACTGTGAAACATCCCGACAGACAAAATCAACAAGGGGCAAAATGTCCCAGAGGGAGATCAGAGTCATACCAGCTCCCCTGACACAGTAATGTGACAGCTCTACTGATAGGTGCTTTTAGAACACATGATGGTACATAAAAGATCAAACTGATAATATTAACTCACCAACAAGAGCAGCCAAGCCTTCAACTGGGTCTTTGTGGGCAGTAATTTGTTCACAGCCGACCTGGGTGAGACACATTACTGGCAAATGGCAGATAGAACAATTACCAGTTGCTTTGTGGCAGGGCTAAAACTGGAAAATTCATTAAAATTATCATTTAGACATTTTATGGTTCAGCAGCTTTCCAAGGGCCTAATGCAACAGGTCTTGAAGTTTTTAGCTTCCTCCCCTGTAGCAACAAAATACATAGAAGCAAGAAGGCATGACAACAGCAGACAGTTCCTTCACCGAGTTAGGGAGCTGTGGAGGGGCCACAGTGATATACAACAGTTCCTCCTGTCGCTGTCGGCGCTGCCAGAGGGCAACGAAGGACTCAGAGACACGAGTGTGGTCAGCAGAAAGGAATGAATTATTTAATTAATAAAAGACAGGTTTTTATGTGTTTGGTTCTTTTAGTGTTTACCTGAATGGCAAGAGGTATTGGACCTCTAGCTAACTACCTACGAGAGCGATTGGTCAATTCTCACATCATTCATTTCCCCAGTCGGTATCACAACAATTCTAATTATATTCGCAGGTGCAAGATTAGCAAAGTCTGTTCACAGAAAACTTTATCATGTTTTGCATAGTTTTCGCATGAGAAAGAACAGAGCTCTCACGAACTGCTGCTGAGAGCTGAAATCTTCTCTGTTAGAGCTTTTTAGCATCCATATCTTCCTACAATCAGAATATTTTAATGCCCTTTCCAGGGAGTGGGGGGAATGTGTAGAATAATTATTTCCATTTTAGAGGTCATTAAACAGACCCGAGAAGGAAACTGGGTGCCCAGTGGAGCCAGAGGCAGCATGTCCAGAGTCCCAGTGCGGCAGAGTCTGTGTGACCTCTTGCACAGTGCGCTCCAGGTAGGACCAGAACTCTAAATGCCACAAAGCCAGATGCAAATGAAGTCCCATGGGCTTGACAACACACCGGAAGACACCAAGAATTGCAATAGCCTCTGGTGATCTGGGATCAAAGCTGGTACCTTTCAAAAGCAGCTGGTGTCTTAGAGGTCTTTGTAAATTCCTGAGAACTTGGCCCTTTTCCCACACTTTGCCATCTCTGATTCTCTTGAAAGTTCACACGTTTCCCAGTCTCTGTAGCAACAGGTTTTTTTCTGCATTATACCTGAGGTATGTCTGCTTCCTGAGCAATACTTAAAAAAGAGCCTGATTTTTACATCTCCATCCCTACCTACCAAGAAAAATACATCTCTGAAAGCACGTTGAGATGGACTACAACAAAACTTCTTTTTTCTTTTTTTAAAGCTACAAGTTTTTAGTATTTAAAAGCTGAAGTCAACAAGCTTGCACAGGTCTTTGTGTCTAAGGTAAAGGCAGAGCAGGGTAGGAGTGACTCCACCAAACCCCACAGCAGCATATTTCAAACACAGCAGTCACCATCACAGAGAAGTTTCAATTCTGTAGATTTACTGTCAGACTGGAAGGGCTGCAACATCCACCACTATTGCCGTGACCATCACCAATGGTGCGTGCCTCACGGTGTCCTAAGCTCCAGTCACCCACTCACACCAATGTCCTCACCTTCACTGGATTGGCAGGGAGGTGACCCATGAAGTCGGTTTTGTATGGATAGTCCATCATGGCCATCATGGTGAAGGCATTTCTAGCAAACCCAAACAGCTGGTAAACATCTTCCTTGTTAGAGATCTTATTACAGGTGGCCATCTTGCTGCTGATCTCATCATAGGCTGAAGAAGAAAGGAAAACACAGACTTCAACAGAGAAAAGTAACACCAAACTTCAGCATCTTGTTTCACTCAGGAGTAAGAAGATGCTGTAATGTAAGATGAGGTTTTTAGTGGAAAGGACACATTACATCTAAATTTACACATGTGAATGGAACGTTCAGGCACAGCCTCCCTGAGCAGTGTCACAACCTCATGTGGCCCACAGCCCATGCTCTGCCCCTCATGGAGCCACTGATACCACCCTGGGGAGCCTGGAGGAATCAGCACCTGCTAGGACAGAACTGGTCCCAGCTGAAACAGGGAGCAGAGCACCTTGGTACAGCCTGTCCTCGCCAGTGCCCTGATGGCCGCTCCTGCTCACGCCTGCATGCCCCTTCCCCAGCAGAGCTGCTGTGTCCCCCAGGCAAGCTCTCATGCAGGAGAGCAAGGTACAGCATATAGGACCCAGAGAGATTCAAAAGCTGGAAAAACTTGCAGGGGGAAAAGAAAACAACTAAAAACCAAAACAAAATAAAACAAACAAACCAAACAAAAAACCCCAAAAAACAAAACAAAACAAACCCCCAACAAACACCATCCCCCACCACCACCACCAAAAAGAGCTCCTTGGGAGGAGGGTGGTGCATCTGCAGTAAGAACTGCCAAGTGAGAACAGTCGTCACAAAGGACTCTCAAGACACGCCTTCAAATGTCAATGGGATGCAGATGTCAGCTGGAGTCAGGAAATTCATCTTCGAAGACATTCCTTCAAGACACACCCATACACCTTTGCTTTTCTGCTGTGGAAAGCTGCTCCCTTAATTTTCATCCTCCACATTCTGGAGTCACAGTTCCTGTCCCCATCTTCCTCTGCAGCTGACCACTGGAGCACGGCTGTTTTTACTTGGAAACTCACAGCCTGAGACCTGACTCTGGATACACACTTGAGGGCCTAAGCCTTAAATATGACCACATTACTCCCAGCTGCAGGATACATGGCCCCAGGCAGAGCTGCAAGAGCTTGACTAGTTAACAGTAACATTCTTCCTGCTGTGAACCAAAGCTAAAACGGCGTTTTGATCCCTGGGCTCCTCTGGCAGTTCCAGGACCAGCAGCAGCAGCTGGGAGGCATATGGCTCCTAACACGCAGCATCACAGACCAAGGTTCAAGACAGACCCAGAAGCCACCACATCTGTCCCAACACCACGCACAGCTTCCAGGAGATGCTGCATCAGCCCACGGCATCTGGTCCAGCCTACTTAGGAGCCATTGCAGAGGTCTTCAGCAGTCTGTCCTAACTGTCCAAGACAGGAGATAGAAGGGACTTGGATGATTGCTTCAGGACCTAGACTGCCCTCCACATATTTCTCAAGATCTGTCCAGTGAGCTGAGCCACACAGCTGTCACACCCACCAGAGCAGCTCTTAATGGTGTGGATATTGAGGACAAGTATCTGGAGAAACATGTGGCTTTACTAGCATAAAATACTGGTGTGGTTTTCATCTGCAAGTGGTTTTGCACTGTGGTGTAGAAAAAAATGGTTTCACTAACACGGTGCAAAGCTCCACAGAGCTACTTATATTTTGGTGTTGGTTACCAGTTTTAATGCTAACTGAAACTGTTAATAATAAAAAAAAAACCAATTGTGCAAGCAGAAAGAGGAAGCCGTGTGGGCACCTGCACTGATTTATCTGAACAATTTGCTGAGGTAAAGCTCTATCAACTTTTTTCCCCCGTGGCTGGGAATGCTGGCTGCCCTTGGAAGCCATCTGCAGGGCTCTCTTCTTACCTCCACTCAGGCACAGGTCCTTGATCTGCTGGAAGGCTTTACGGACAGCTGTGACACATCCTAGGCTGGACTTCTGAAAATCCTGAAGGGACAGAAAAGATATGAATGACAGTTTCCCAGAGGAGATACTTGAAGAGGCTGCAATGGAAAAAACTGCCAGAAGGACCAGAAGATGACAGGGGTTACTGGCCCACTGGTCAGCACCTCATCTGCATTTCCAGGAGCAGTGACAACAATGCTTCTGCCTTGTCCTTCAGAGAGTCAGCATGTCTCTGCAGAAGCCGACACTCTGCATAGCTCAGGCCAAGCAGCAGCTGTGCCACCAGGTCTGGCTGGGATGAGCTGTCAGACAGAACACTCTGCCCTTCACGGAGCATCAGGCTGAACATGAAGCAGCAAGAGACTATGAAGCATGCCTCAGAGAGGGGGCCAGGCTACAAGGGCCGTAAGGGTTTTTTTGTTTTTAAACACAGAGCAGAGTCCTTGAAACTGCACTTTGTCTGTGAGAAGGAGCCATGGGAGAAGTCAGTTATGCATTGGGATTAACAAGACCAAGATCTGTTTTTCTTCTTAAGCCTGCTAGTGGCTTGCTAAGTGACCATGTCCTTTTTCCTGGAAAATCAATTACTGATCCTGAAAAAGCACTTTAAGTTAGATTTGAAGAGCTGTGGTTGGTTATGGTGGATCCAGTTGTTTCTGTGATTGGAGGCTCTAGGAACTCAAGCTCTTTGTGCTCTCTCAAGCTGTAAGGCAGATTTAGATCAGCTGGCAACCAGTGTTTTGTAACAAGAAGAATTATTAGGGCTCTTCTGAGGTCCCTTTACCCTGCTAGAGCAAGGTAAGTAACACCAAATCACTAGCTAGGCATTTTTCTTACAAAGACCCAGCCTCAACTAAACAATAGATTTGGGACCTTTCTTTTCTTCCTAATTCTGCCTTTGTCTGATGACTATGTTTAAAGGAATCATTGTGTGGTTTTCCACAGTTTACCTGGACATCCCTTTAGGAGTTCCAAATATCCTTCTGGACGTGCTTATCGATCTTCACCTACTAATGGCTCTAACTGGAGTGTGGGGATAGTTTGGCGTGGGACAGAGGAGCAGGTCTGCTCTGGCTGCTGTGACGGCTGAGCTCTCCTCTAGGCACTGTTGGGCTGCTGCCAAGCACTGCCTGGCACGAGGACCTTTTTAAGCTCACCCCCAGACCCTTACAGACCAGAAACTGTTTGGCTTAGCAGAGGCAGGAGGAACTGCAGCCATTCCAAGGAAAGCTATTCCCCTCCAGGCTTCCATCTTTACTCTTGACTCACACCCAGTTCAGATGTGTGATCTGAGCTGATGGCCTGAGCAGCTGCTGCAACAGTAACCTCGAGGTAAGTAGTAGGGGCTGTATGTGCAGTACTCAGAGCAGGGGTTTTGCCAGCTGCAGGCAGTTGGCATATATAACCTTGTCCTACATGAACGCAAAATCAATTTCTGCCCTTATAGGTCACCTTCCCTGTGAGCTGGAGGCTCAGAGTGCAGCGCTCTGAGTCACAGGGTAGGACAGAGGGAAGAGAGGGCTTCCACAGCGACTCGCGAAAGGTTTGTGCCTTCATTGGTGCTAATAGCTCTCACAGGTGTTCTCGGCAAGAAGAACAATTCAGATTTCAGATGCATAAACCGCAAATCAGAGCAACCTCCACACTGAAGGTGAAAAGGAGTACTTTGAAACCACATAGTGCCTGCTTAAGAGCTCAGCCCAGAGCTCGGCTTACTGCTGCAGAGAAAATAGATTTTTAAGTTAGCTGGAAAGTTTTTTCACGTGAAAAGGTTAAAGCCCTAAATTTGAGGGTGTGTAATGACTCAGCATATTCACAGCTGAAGCAAGACTGGGCTGCTGAAAGGAAGTTAGCTTCAACAAGGGAAGAATTCCCACTGCAGAGCCTGTTAGCTGACTAAAGTGAAAGGAATAAGATGAATGGGTCTTTACAAACAGACTGTGAATCTGCTTGTAGATAGGGAAGTAACAGAAGAAAATATCAGTTCTAGAAAATGTTACTAATTGACATGGACTGTTGCTCAGCCAAGGCCACATTAAATTCCTGAACTTAGAGAAAAAGAACAAAAACTTAATAGAATTATGACTAGTGTTTTGCTATATACAAGAAAAAAAGAATGAGGGGTGCACAGCAGAGGAGGACATAGAGTAGGTGATTTGGGAAGTCTGTACCTTCCAAGTACTTCAGCCAATGGGGAAAGGAAGAGGGTGATGCGTTCGGGAAATTAGGATAAAAAGGGGGCTGCATCCCCCAACAATTTGAAAGACCCCATGGGAAATGCCCATGGCCTCTCCCTTTATTTGAATAAAATTACAGGACTCCTCTGTCTCCTTTTTGGACGTAAACCTCTGGCGCTGTGAATTTTTCCACACAAAATGATATTACATCTTTTGTTTTAAAATGTATAACTCTAAGACAAGATGTCTATTATTCTTTTATACACTTAGGAGTTTCAAGTATGTTTCTTTTCATATAACAGTCTCTTCTTTATACTTACTGGGAAAGCTATCTGTTGTGTAAGTGTCTGCACAGAAACAAGTTGTTCATGTATATAAATAAGAACAAAAAGACCAGCAGTTGCATACACAGGTGTGGTCTTCGAAGTGGAGAATAACAGCAAAGTAACACAAGAATGACAAGAATACGTCAACAAAGATTAATCACCTCTAGACCAGAGGGATGGGGGAGAAGAAGGCTGAGCTGGCCCAAAGGTAACCTAAGACTAAGTAGCAAGGTAAAAATCACCACCGAGGCATCTCACATGCTAATATCAGACCACTCTGGTATAGTGAACCAGGCACTGACTGGAGCATGTGCAGAAAAGCATTGGTTAAGTCGACCAGCGAACAAGTTCTGTGCAACTTCTTTGTCGTAACTTGTATCAAAGCCCGCAAACTCCCCAAAGAGAGGTGCCAGCTTAATGAACTATAGCCTAGCACTAATTCGGGGCAGAAGAGCATGAAAGGTCTCAGGTCTCTGTGCTCATTGGCTATTGCACCGGGCACAGACCTCAGCCCCAACTGAGGAACAACAAAGGTAGTTCATAGAAAGCCATCTGTGTCACCCAGATCTAGAAATTCATGTCAAAAAAGAGGCAGAACAGACAGCATCACAAGATTTCAGTACAACCAGGTAGTACATTTCTTTCCTTACAAGATAAATGTATGCCAGTTCTAACACCAGTTTTTCATGGCCTTAAACTGCAAAAGCCACATTTAAACTTTAGTTTAAGTGATCCCGGGACACCTCGCACATTTTTAGTTATGAAATGAAGATTTCCAAGTTCTTCACCGAAATGCAATCACCTTGGACTAAGATGCTGTGAATCATTGGTACCAATACAAATTGGTTCCAATACAAAATCCAGCATTCTGGGAGAGGATTTGAAAAATAAATTATCCAAAAGGGGTTCAGCCAGGCACAAAGGAAAAATTTCAGGCTGTAGTACGGTCAAACCACTAGAAATGGGAAAGTGAATTCTTAGTGGTACTAAAGGTACTGGCAGGGAGTTGTGCTGCTCGGAGCAGCATCTTTGGACCCCGAGCTGCCCCAGCTAAGGCAGTCCTTAGCCATCCTGCAGCTGCTCCTTTTCCTTGCTTTTCCCATTTAACTGCACTCCCTGCTCAGTAGTGATGGTGTGAAGACAGATGTCTATTTAAACACCTGGAAAAGAAAAAAGAAACAGCATTTCTGAAGAAAGAAAATACTGCTCCTGAAAAGAGATGTTACTTACTGCTGTGACGTCTCTGAAGAACTGGGTGGGGTCTCCAAGCCCAGCCACAGACAGCAGAGGAGCACTGGCGGCTAATGCTCCAGCCACAACATTTGGGTATTTCATCCTCAGGTAAGCGCTCAGCATTCCTCCATAGCTGCCAAGGACAGACAAGAGTTATTTCCTTTAACAGACAACTTATACTGGAATAACTCAGAAGTTCAGGCCAACATTTACAGGCTCACCTAACCCACGGTAACAAGAAGCTCATGGATATCTGTGATGCCTCATGTTTTCATGCATGCTCTGTGATATGCGTGATGCTCATGGATATTTGTGATACTTTGTGCCTCATCCTCATGTTGATCCAGTTACGGCCAATGGACAGCACAGTGTGCTCTTACTGGCCTTTCCCCAAATGCTCACAACCAGCTCTGGTGGGAACACAGCAGCTCAGTCTGCTTCTGAAAACAAATGTAAATCCTGCCTCAATATTTATCTTTGCACCATCCTGAGCATGTCCCGACAGCTTCACAGCAGAGCAAAGCAGGGCTTGAGTGAAGCACTCACTGTTCAAAGAGAGAAGACACACTGTACATTCTGCATACAGAACGACAAGAACTAGTTAGAACTAGTCAGAACTTTGCAAGGCTTTTGGCAAAGGGTGTCCCTGAACATGGCAGAACAGGCAGCCCTCTCGGCTCCCAGAAAGTGGAGAGTATCCTCCCTGGGCACCCCAAATAACGGCTGCATACTTGATCAGCACAGACACAGGGAAGGGGAAAAGTTAACAAATGCCACAAGAAAAGTCAAAGCTACCTTGGTAGCTTCAGTGCTGGGGCCACAATCTATGCAAGGATCAAGGGCTCCTAGATAGACCCAAGATGACAGAAGTCATTAACTCGGTGATGGTTGCGGAGCTCCTCTGAGGCCGCTGGGGGTGGCAAATGACATCCCCAAAACACAGGTTAAACCTGGTCTAACTCCAAGCTTAAAAGCACTCCATCTCCCTCCCCACGACCTCAAATGGTTCAGTAAATACTGTTCCCACAACACCCACGTGTAAAGCGATTTGCATTTCTCTAGCCCTGGTCTTGGAGACAGGCATTACCTGAAACCTGCGGCAAGTAATTGCAGGTTAATTTGGCACAGTTATAAGCACCAGAAGAAGTCTGTTTTTTCTCTCCCAGGGCAAATGCTGTGCTTCTCCAGCACCGCCATATTTCAGTGTTCTTCATTTGGGTTTAGTGTGCTCAGGGCTGCTGCGGACTGAGCCCTCAATTACACACACAGAGCTGCAGTCTAACATGCAGCCAGCTAGGAGGTTTTGCTGAATCTCTCTCCCATCTTCCCATCCCAGGACAGCTTCTGGGCCTTTCTACGCTAGCTACTGTCCTGATAGCCAGTATAAACCCCCACGAGATCAACAGTTCAGTCATCACACCGCAGCCGGCTGGAGGCTTAATGATAACTATCAGGTCAAATGCTTTTTAGCTCACTGCAATTGAATTCGAAGCCCTGTACTTCTGGAAGACTTTTGGAGGGAAGCACCCCTCTACTACAAGAGTGGGGATCCATCTAGAAACAAGGACATCACATCTACCCAACTGCAGCACAGTGAGCCCTCTGGGAAAGGACTGCTTCAAGGAACCAAGGTGCAGCAGAGCAGAATTATGAAAAGGCCTACAACGAAAATGGCTGGATGCTGTTAAAGAGGCTATGTTTAATAAAAAGCTGTGTGGCCCCTTGAAAGAATATTTTACCAATTATTAGTTTCCTGCATTTCCAATGTAAAATGTTCTGGTCCTGCCAGAGGAATTTCTCATTTTCACAGCATCACAGAATATGCTGAACTGAAAGAGACCCATCAGGATCATTGAGTCCAACTCCTGGCCCTGTGCAGAACACTCCAAGTATCCCACCCTGCCTGGGAGTGTTGTCCAAACCACTTCTTGAACTCAAACAGGCTTGGTGTATGACCACTTCCCTGGGGAGCCTGTTCCAGTGCTCAGCCACTCTCTGGGTGAAAAACATTCTCTTGATATCCAATCTAAACCTCCCTTGACACAGCTCCATGCTGTTTCCTTGAGTCCTGTCACTGGTCATGAGCGAAGAGATCGGTGCTACCCCTCCACAGGATATTGAAGAGGTAAGTGAGGTCTTCCCTCAGCCTCCTCCAGGCTGAACAAACCAAGTGATCTTAGCCACTCCTCATAAGGCCTCCCCTTCAGACCCTTCCCCATCTTCACGGCCCTCCTTTGGACACTAATAGCTTAATGTCTTTTTTACATTGTGGTATCCAAAACAAGGTGAGGCCACCCCAGTGCAGAGCACACCCTGACCCAGCCAGCAGTGCTGGGCCTGATGCCCCACAGGACACGGCCGGCCCTCCTGGCAGCCAGGGCACTACTGACTCATATCCAATTTGCCATTGGACCCGCAGATCCCCTCCCGCAGCTGCTCTCCAGCCTGTCGTTCCACACTCCATACACACAGCCAGTGTTGCCCTGTCCTAGGTGAAGAACCCAGCACTTGCCATTGGGAAACTTCATAGGGTTGGTGACTGTCCATCTCTCTGATTTGTTGAGGTCTCTCTGCAGGGCCTTCCCGCCTTCAAGGGAGTCAATGGCTCTTCCAAATTTAGTGTTGTTGGCAAACTGACTTAGTATTCCTTCAAGTCCTGCATCCAGGCCATTAACGAAGATGTAGAAGAGCACAGGGCTGAGGATGGAGCCCTGCGGAATCCCACTAGTGACTGGACTCCAGCCTGGTGTTACCCCAGACACTATAACTCTTTGTGCCAACCAGTGAGCCAGTTGCTCGCCCATCACGTAGCACAGTTATCCAGCTGTATGTTGGACATTTTGCCCAGAAAAATCTTTGGGAGAGATAGCATCCAAAGGTTTGCTGAAGTCCAAAATAATGACATTTACTGGCTTTCCTAGATCAACCAGGTGGGTTACCCCATCATAGAAAGAAATCAGGTTCAACATGCAGGACTTTCCCCTCCCAAACCTGGCTGTGACCAATGACTGCATTGACCTCCAGGCGGTTTTTCAATACCTCCCAGAATAATATTTGCCATTATTTTCCCAGATTTTACTGGCACTGAAGTGAGACTAACAGGCCTGTAGTTTCCAGGGTCCTCCTTCTTGCCCTTCTTGAAAAGTGGGACAATGTTCACCAGCTTGCAGTCAGCTGGGACCTCTCTGGATGCCCAAGACTGCTCAAAAATCATCAAGAGAGGTTTTGCAATGACATCAGCAGCTTTTTGAGGATTATTGGATGAATCCCAACAGGCCCCATAGATTTGTAGGGATCCAGATGGAACAGCAGATCTGCACATGTTCAGGGTCAACTGAGAGTTGATTATTCTTGCATTCATGGTCCTCCAGCTCAGGGCACTGGGAGACCTTTGGTCTGTCACCCACAGTGAAAACAGAGGCAAAGAATGCAATAAACACTTCTGCCTTGTTTCTGTCCCTGTTTGTGAGGTGATCATACCCATCCTGGAACAGGCCAATGTTATTTCTACGTTGCCTTTCACCATTAATGTAATTAAAAAACTCTTTTTATCATTCCCCACGGTTCTGGCAGCTTCAACTCCAATTAAGCTTTAACCACATGAATCTTCTCCCTATAGTGGGGAGCAGTATCTCTGTATTCTTCTCATGTCACCTGACCTTGCCTCCACTGAGCATACAACCTTCTTTTTCACCTTATTTCCAAGAGAAGATCCCTGTCCAGCCAAGCTGGCCTTCTGCCTTGCCTGCCTGACTTTCGACATTAGGGAATTGCCACTCCTGTGCCCTTAATAGGTGTTAGTTAAAAAGTGACCAACACTGATGGACCTCATCACCTACAAAAACATTTTCCCAGGGGACTTTACTCAATAATTCCCTTAGCAGCCTGAAGTCTGCTCTCCTCATGGCCAGAGTTGAGGTTTTGCTGGCACTTTTCCTCCTGACAACAGAGATTTTAAACTCAATGGCGTCATGGCTGCAGTGGCCAAAACAGCCGCCAATTCCCACTTCGCTCACAAAATCCTCTCTGTTGACAAGCAGTAGATCCAGAAGGGTATCCGATTCTGCTCCTTTAAGAACTGTGCCATAAAGTTGTCATCTGGGTTTTTCAGGGAATGTTCTGGCCTAGATTGTACCACCTGTGCAATCCTCCCAGTTGATTTCTAGCAAGCTGAAGTCCCCCATAAGGACAAGGGAAGTTGACTTGAAAGCATCCTTAGTTCCTCAAAAAATAATTTGTTGGCATCATCGTCCTGTTTGGAAGATCCAAAGTAGACTCCCACAGTGACACCTGCATTATTTATTTGTCCCTTGATTCTTACCCAGAGGCTTTCAACTGTGCCGCTGCCAACTGTGAGCTCCAGACATTCTATTCCTTCCATTACATACAATGCCATCTCTTCATCCCTTCTGTGCTGCCTATCCCTCCTGAAGAGCCTGTAACCATCCAACAGGGCACTCCAGTCACAGGACTTATCCTACCAGACTTCACTTTTGCTAATGGTACCAAATCTCTGGGCCTGGGCCAAAGCTTTGAGCTCCTCTTGTTTGTTCCTCATGCTGCATACATTAGTGTAGAAACATTTCAGGTGAGGCTCATTGTAGCCAACACCTTGTGAAGCAGATTGAGGGACCCCATTAATGCTTGTTTCCTCAAGTTTAGGCACACCATCCCATTGCTCATCACTGGCAAGTCTGGTATTTTCCCTTTACCCTTTCCAAGCTATTTTTTTTTTTCTGCAGTTCTGGATGATTCATACATTGAAGAAGCTTAGAAACATCCAGTCACGGGTGCTTCTCCAAAGCAACCACAAATGGAGACTAATTCATGATGGGAAAGCAGAGTGGGACCTGGTGATGAGCTCATGGGAGCTGAGGCACAGGCACATCTGCTCTCAATAGGACAGCTTAAAGCTCTGCCTTGAGAACTTCCTTGAGAGCTGAAGAGATCTACAGCAGCATAACTTTGGCTGTGAAAGGATGCAGAGAAGGGAAGGAGCCCACACAACCCTTACCTGCCTCCAAAAGCGATGACAGGGCAACCTGCAGCACCCAACTGCTGCTTAAGCTCAGTAATGAGCACTGCATAGTCAGCAAGGGCCTGTTCCACGGTGAGCAGAGCAGTCTTCTTCAGCTGTGTTGACTCAAGTCCAAAGGGAAGAGATTTCCCATAGTACCTCTGAAACAAAAGAGATCCACTGTGGCAATGCTGGTCTGGGTCTTTGCTTTCACCATAGAGCTGCGCTAAGTGTGCACTAATAGGAAGAGATAACAAAGCATGAGGTATCCTCTAACTTGTCCATAACTGAGGAAGTGCCTTGTCTCTGGCACCTGATAGACAGACACCTTCAGGACAGATCCTGGACTGGATGGCCTGTACATGATAAGCTGCTTCAGTGGGTGCCAAGTGGGTTCTCAGCACGTGTAACTCTCCTGAAGTCCCCAACTACAAAAGGGAACAGGGTAATCTCTTCATGCCTAAGTTGATAGATAGTTGATTTAATAGAGTAGTGTGGGAAAGGTTGACTTGGGACTTAGCAGGTTAGAGAGATTAAACATTATCCAAACAAAGTATCTCTCTACTCCAACATGGAGTTCAAGGCCTGTAGAAACTACTTGCAAAAGCAAATCATTCGTGGCATAGGCTGTACTGAAACAGCAGTCTGTATCCTGGAGTGCTGGGAGGCATAGAAAAAAATTATTCAAAAGCCATGATTAAGTAAAGAAGATCTGCTGTCATGGGGAGAAAGCTATAGCAGGTCTGACTCAGCTTCATGGCAAGAAACAGTACCAGTATTCCAGACCTGCAGAAAGCTGAATTTGGTAACACTGAACAGAACAGGACTCTAAAGGATGCATAATGACTAAAATACTCACATGCTCAGCAAAAATGACAAGTGCTTGCTGTTCCTCTGCTAATTCAAATATGAAGTCAGAGTTCTGAGCAAAAGTCCAGATGTCACCTTCATTGCCAGTATAGAAAAAGATGGGTCCAAATCCTTTCTTCCAGAACTTTGCTGAGGCAATTGAAAGAAGCAAATTAAAAAAAAAAAACAACAAAACAACCAAAAATCAAAACCCACAAAAAACACATAAAACCCCCCAAAACACAACAAAAAACATGTGCATGAAATGGGTCCATTTTTGGTGAGTTTGGGCAGGAGCTTAACAAGGAAGAACTCTGTGAACAGGCTGATTCCTGAGACCTGAGCTGGGACACAAAGGTGTTAGAAAGGCCAGGCTCCAGAAGTCTCTCATTTGCGTGCGGGTAAATAAGAGCTTCCATGAGATTAGTACATGGCTTGAAAATTTCACTTCTGCCTGAAAAATATCTAAAACCTCAAGTTCTGCAAGTCATTTGCAGATAGCTTCCCCCCAAGAGTGATTTCCCATTTATATACCGTTTTTAGCCAATTTACTCCAAAACACTTGCACAGCTCAATTTTCACACAAAACTGACATTATGGAATTGCCTGCATCTTTCTGATGCTCCTGCTGTGATGCCTAAAGCTGTAAATTACATATCATAGGATGGTTTGAGTTGGGAGGGACCTTCAAAGACCATCCAGTTCAAGCTCCCTGCCACGGGCAGAGACACCTCCCACTAGACCAGGTTGCACAAGCCCTGTCCAATTCAGCCTTGGACACTTACAGGGATGGGGCAGCCACAGCTTCTCTGGGCAACCTGTGCCAGGGCCTCCCCACCCTCACAGGGAAGAATTTCTTCCTTATGTTCAATCCAAATTCACCATCCGTCAACTTCAAACCATTGCCCCTTGGCCTATCACTACTGGCTTTGGTGAAAAGTCACTCCCCCTCTTTTTCACAAGCCTTCTTTAAGTACTGAAAGGCCACAAGAAGGTCTGTCTAGAGCCTTCTCTTCTCCAGACTGAACACACCCTCTCTCCCAGCCTGTCTCCGGAGCAGAGGGGCTTCAGCTGTCACGGGATGAGAGAAAGCTTCGGAGAAGCCCTGCCTTAGCCTCAAATTTTGGCAACATTTTAAAGTTAAGGAATCACTCTGGCTCAGAGTTCTAATGATGGCAAACCAGATCTACTTATAAAAATGAATTATTTATTAAACAGACAAGAGATAACAGACAAAAGATCTTAATCAGAATTACTCACTACTCAGTATAAAACTAAAGAATTACTAGTAGATAACAGCATAACATAAAACAGTGCACTATATCAAGGTATCTATATTAAAGATGGCAAAAGAAATAGTATTGATTAGGAGTCAAATGTAATTTACCACCGAAATGATGATAACGTACACAGATTCCTTCACTTAACCCCTGGGGAGTAACCATGAAGCAGATGTCCCTCCTCACGGGAGAAACTCCACACATTTCCGGAAAAATCTATAGTAGATTTCTGCTTCGTGAAAGTTTAGCGTGGCTTTTATAGTTGTAAAGTGAATGGCTGTCAGTCAGTCAAAATCCAGCTTATCTTGTCAGATCTCACTTCAGCACTAATGTATTTATTGGCAGTTGGGAAATACCAGACCAGTGTTAACCCTGTGGCCCAAAAAAACTCACACCACCACAGCTTGTCCTGTTTGAGTTACCCGACTGGCTAACAAACAACAGATAAGCTCTTGGGAGAGGATGAGATGCTCTGCTATACCAGCCCTCCGATCATCTCT